>BQNB010074042.1:0-31919 GCA_026074375.1 Tanacetum coccineum
TTTGTTTCTTTGTAGAAATAATGATGATTAACTAAAGTTTAGTTACATCTATGTTAGACTTTTAAACAAGAGATTGACAAGAGGAAGATATTTAAATCTAATGCCATAGGGCGGATCTACCTAAACCAAAGATGAATTTAGGACGAAGGATCTATCGATTCGTGGAATTGCCAAATTTGGGAAAGGATCATTTTTTTTATTATTTGGGAGATGGTGTTTGTTATCCCAAAAGCTTAATCCATTTCACAACAATAAGCTATACCAATAAGCAAAATAGTAAAAAAGAGATAAGAGAAAAGTTGGAAATGGTAACCAACACAAACTATGCAAATGGTAACCAACACCCTCTCCATGTGTGGAGAGGGTCCTTTTATACCCAATGCCAAGTAATAGGCGAATGGGCTTTCTACTTGGGCCGGGCTTGGCATATCTTGGGCTTTAAGCCCGAAACACAGACAATATTAGATTACAAACCAAGCCCGTTGAACCCGACTAGCCTATTACAATACAAGACCTAATTTGACTTTGTAAGACCGATAACATTCATGTTTTACTTAATATAATTAAGGCTAACAAAGCTCATGAAGTTTCATTTCACGGTCAAAATGTATAATCCGTTTTTCTCTTATAATCTCCGTATGAAGTTTTGACGTCTACGGACGATTTTGTAATCCATTAGAAACGGGTACAATGTCTTGCAATAATGGTTTAACTTTATTGGTTCTATGTCCTCATGTTATATGCTGAAATGAAAATGGTGAAATATTTGTGGATGTCATTTTCGATATTATATCTATTTTGTTAAAGTTTTATTGCACACATTCATAATCACTTCCAATAAAAAAATATTAGAACATGAACACATGTTATCATTATTTAAATATCAAGTATGATAGTTGATAAATCAATGATGATCATGGTAAATCATATGTGATTTATGAAAGAAGTCACATATAATACTTTGTTACCAAATTCTAAAAATAGAAAAGAATAAATAAACTGTTTTATAAAAAAATAAAATATCATATATGATAATCACATGCCATATTTTTTTTTGAACGGCAACATATGACAAAGCAATATCATATATGATATACGTATGAAAAGTATCATATATGATATATCATATATGATATATCAAACACGGAAATAAGACAGTTAGCAATAAAAGATGAATATGGCTTTGTCATTCATCTTGAGTTCGGTTGCATTAACCTTCCGGTTACCCATTTGTATAAGTATAAATTAATATACCTGTGATCAGGTAATTCCAAAGATTCTCCTTGACAGGGTTTCAGCTCAAAAGCGTTAGGATTTCTAACACAGATGTATTAGATTCACCATGCTTGCTAGTTCTCATTACCGGAACGTCTCAAAGCAGACAACACAGTAAGAGTGAATCAGATAGTTACTATCTTTCTGATTGAGTCGTCAATTCATTTACTGGACCAAAATTGATATCCAGTTATCACAAGCTTTGGTTTCTATAGAATCTTGCAAGGTCACCTACCCAGAGCTTGTTAGTTGTTGGGCTCAAGCAGGATTTCCATATCTTCACTGTGATACTTAAGTAATCACTCGGATGTTCTGAAGATCTAAGATAATGCGTAGGACCTTTTGTTATAACTTGTGAATTTATGGTGTTCAACAAGGAGTATTTTGACATTGTTGTTCCTATTGACGCTTTATACTTTGATCTCTTCTGGCTCTAGACTCGATTTGTGCACTGTGTTTTAGTAATCGGATGGCTGGAGCAGCCTGCCACCTATTCAATATCACACAATTCTCGAGTGAGATGTCAATAGATAACGTGTGTATCTCGTGGACAAGTTTCTTTTGAGAGAAACCCGTATGGCTATGGGGAAGGGTTGGTGCATTGCAGCACTGGGTCCATCGATGTCGTCTTTTCAATATCAAAAATCTCTTTGTGATTTTGATAGTATTATGTATTGACCGGTTTCTGCCTAAGGTGTATGGAGGGCTTCTTTCTTTTCACCCCTTTATTTCATACATTTTCTTCTTTCATTCTTCAAACCCCTTTCAATGCTTACCAAGACGTCATTACTAACACCTTTGTTGTGTTTGTTCAGTGTTAGCCTCATCTTAGTCTGCATTTTTCCCCTATAACATTCGTCTCCAATCGTACATAAGACTGCTTATTCTAACAATGGAGTGTCTGGGTAGATCCCTCTGATTTCTGATTGGATCGTAGGACTTATACTAACCCTAAAAAAAAAAAAAAAAAAAAAAAAAAACAAAAAAAAAAAAAAAAAAAAAAAAAAAAAAAAAAAAAAAAAAACACCACCTGTATGACCTTCAGTATCTCATGAAATTAATCGGTTGTTGGGTTATAAAGATCGAACAATAAAACCATTTTTGACATTATTATTTTCAAATATCCCTTACTCATGTGCTCCAAGATTTGAATTTTGTTTTTGAACGTGAGGAAGAGTTGCACTTAGAGTCTTAAAGTCACATTCATCTATAACATATTTTAATCACATTTTCTAACTATTATTTTAAATAATAAAAACCACTTAGTATTTAATAATACAAATGATTAAAATTTGAATGAAAAAATTTCCTATGGGGAAAGCGAAAATATTTATACACGTTATGCATGCATTCATTTTCGATTGCTCCCCTTCATCTGTATATGTGGGATTCCAATATTTTATAAATTGACATGGGAAATGAAAAATTGAATATGACTCACAAATGTGAAGACGGAGTGAGAGATGCCTTAGTGATCAGTGTATATTAATAATTGACATTATAAGTTTCCACATTTTAATTTCACATAATGTGTTTGGATACATAAATTGACATTTATGAGATGTACCCAACACATTAAAAGGCTTTGTTTTAAAAAAGCTCCCCTTCAGAAAATTATTCGAGGAAGGGAGTGTTGAACACACAATTTTAACAAATACTACTTTTTATGGAAAAATACCACAAATTATATTGTAGACAATTTTTGTCATTGCAAGTTCTTTTTCGACAAATTGTGTTCAAGATTTTATAAAACGTGATATGATGATTCTTATTCTGTTTTAAAGTAACGCGCACTGGAGGCGTTTTACACTTCCTGTACATTCGAGACCGAGTTCATGCACATGAAAGGTACATAAGTCATAGAGGAAAAATTTAGAAATGACATGTGTTCACGTTTTGAAAGCATTTGAAACTTCAGCTCGAACTTCATTTACACACCCGTGTCGATGTTAATCAACATTTCTAGGTACGTAAATGTTATCGATTTCAAGAGACATGTCGAGAAGATTCTTTTTGGTATTTTTGAAATTTTCTGATTTTATATTTGTTTTTCTAGGGTTTTTATATTTTTTATTTTCTTTTTGTTGGTTTTATATTTTTGTATTTTCTTTTTCAAAATTTTTATAAATCAAAAATAAAGAGAGAATAAAAATATTTACAAATAGAAGTTTCCATTAGCAGTGACAGTTGTGGCTAGAGTTGAAGTGGATGAAGTTGAATCAGGTTGTTGTTGACGTTTATTTGATGCATCAGTAGTAGTGACAGCGGAAGACTTTAAAACAACTTGTTTTCTCACATTGAATATTCGTCGAACAAAGGATTCCCGAATAGCAAAATCCAGTCTGTTTGACGCTTGTTACTGTCTCAGCTGCTTAGAGTGAATTCTGTTTGCCGACACTGTGGTGCGAGGCTTGAACCGTTTGTTCAAACGTTCATTGACATTGAGTTTGAGGCTTGATCTGTTTATCAACGTCATTTTTTCTGTATCATCATCTGTGAATCTACTTTGACAATGGTTTCTGAGATATCAGCTTTTTCAGCAACCATACTCTGAGATTTTCCTTGTTGACATGACATAAGGTACCTGCACTTTAAATCAGACTTTGTTCTTCTGCACATTGATTGAATGTACCTGCACTACCATCGAGAGTTTGTTTGCAGTTCATGATATTACTGATATCTACATTTGAACCATGTGGGGGTTCACTTGTCATCTTGCTTGTGCAAGAATCGAATAACTTCCTGTAGGAATCCACCTAAGACTACAGATTTGAAATTCTACCGTGGGTTTCTCCCCTAGATCAGATCTAGGAAGATTGTTTTCTCATACACAGCGGAAGTCTTATTAGGAGAAAACCTATGTCCTGTAAATATCTGCCTACCAGGTTTCTGAGTATGAGTCTTTTGATCTACAGGTTTGTTACTGTTTCTGGTCTTATGGGATTGAATATTTGCACGTGAATTTACTTCCTTCAGACGTTTTGGACTATACAAAGCATCATGATCTTGCATTAGAGACACACTCTTATGGACATGTAGAACAAACAAAAATTGTTTACGAATCTGAATAACGAAACTAGAACTCTTAGAGTGATATGCTTTGGGCACAGCCGTTACTCATAACGCGAAGTACTCTAGATACTTGCAAACTCTAGATGTTTGGATTGTTGCTCCTAGGTTTTGGTTTGCTACCATCAGCAGTGCTTTGAAATCTAGCAGAAGGCAATCTCACTTATTTTGGAGTTCCTATCTCTTTTCTTGTGTCTTTTTCCTCAGCTTCATCTAGATAGTGTTTATGATCCCAGTCAGTTTGAACTAAATCTTTGCATGTTCCTAGAATACTATACTTAGATGAGTTGATGCAATCACATTGATCAGGTTTTGCAAAGGCAGAGATTTTGTTTTCTTAGGCAAATATTGTTGAGTGACTCTGGTTTTGACAAAATTTTGATTCACATCAAACCTTTGGAGTGCAAACCGTTGTTTTGACATTTGAGCCCTTTCAGATTTAAACGCATTCGGTTGTCTAACAACTGATTGGTTTCTTAGTGATGGTAACACCGGTTTCCCCAAGACTGATGTTTTATCAAACTTAGTATCTACACTATTTCCTTTTAACTTCCTTAAGTCATTTTTTAAAGCAGCAATTGCAAAAACCTTTTCCTGAATCTGAGCTTTTAATTTAGCATTATTAGCAAGCAAAGATGTTGTCTGTTCTGTAGTCTTAGATCTCGTAATTTTAATAGAATCATACAAATCTTTGTATTGTGTTCCAAGTCTCATTTTCCTTACGTATTGTAGCTACTCTATGTACTAATTCGATGTTCATTGTTACAAGCACATCAATTTCCTTTTCCTATCTTGAATCTTGGCTTTATTACTTGTTTCATTCAAAATTTGACCATGTTGCCCTGATTTTAAAGATTGATTTTGATATTTAAGTTCGAGAGCAATGCAATGTGCTTCCATTCTTGAAAAATCTTTTTGAAATTGGGCAACTGTCTCTTTGAGCAAAATATTTTCAGACTCGAGTGATTGTTTTGAGTATTCAGTTGTTTGGTTATCAGGTGATGAATCAAGCATAAGACTTTTAACTTGACATTTTTCAGGATACTAGTTAACCCTACTGTTGTCCAATAACAAAGATATTACATTCAGCAGTCAATTGTACCTCAGCCATTGGCTCTTCGTCATAAATGGGTCTGATATCTGCATCATCAGCATCTGTATCATTCCCTGACCTGCTGCTGTCATCTTGCACTTCTGATTCTGTTCCATTGCTTTCCATGACAACCAAACTATTATCCAATGCTTTACCCGTATCAATCTTACTCTCTTGCGTCTGCATCTGTCTTTTATTCACCCTTCTTTTATACTATCTTTGATGACGTGTTCTTTCAGCAATGGACTTCTTAACATTACCCAGGTGTTAGACTAGTGTATTTCTGAAGTGTTGAACCTCGATTCCAGTGTATTCAACAAAGTACGTGTCTATCATTTGACTGTCATAATCCAATGTAAACTTTGACTCGATGAACTTTTAGAACTGGTTGTTTACCACCCAAAAGGCTGTCATGGATCCATCTTCTTGAAATTCATCTTTGTCAAGTTGCTTTTGTAGTTGATCTACGTTGAGGAACATTGTTCTTGTGAAAGTATCAACATCTTGACCAAAGAGTGACATGAATGCCCGTTTGAATCCATGTTCGATGCGAGTGCCTTTTAAGTCATCTTTTGAAAGAACTTGAAGGTGTGAATGAAGAGATCGAAAATATGCCATGCATCTTTCTTTTGCTTTTGACATCTTGTATTTGATTGCATGCACATCTTTTGTTTCAGAATTCAAGCTGCATTCCTTTACTAATTTGCTGGATGCAGTCTCTGAATTACTGTCTTCTTTCTCAGAACAAGTGTTTTGTATGACAACTAAATCAACTTTCAATGAATCAACATTCAATGCTGGAATTGGATTTGAATGATCTTCTTGTGTTTGCATCAACTTCTTTTGTTTCAACAATTGTGGAGTTCGTTGTTGATGAAGAATTAACTCAAGCATGTATTTCCCGAGGGAATCCATGTTAAAGATCATTGCATCGTAAAATGATTGAGCATCATATCTTGTATAATTCTGCATACGCGCTTTGATTTCTGAACTGAAAGCATTTTCAAACGTTGTTCTGAGTTTTGTCAAAGTAGTCTTGCAATCAGTCTGAGAAATTATTTCTTTGGTAAGATAATTTTCTAGTAAATCCAAGTCTTGAGAGAATGTTCTCTTGAAGATAGGCATGTTACCAAAATCTTGTAAAGTTTCTATAAGAAACTTGAGTTGTGACTGAATTGCTCGAAGACTGTTCATGCATTTAGTTCTTGAAAGTTATGTCTTCTCTTGAACTTTAGAAATTGAACACGAAGAAACGTTGTGATTCTGAAGAACATTTGATGATTGAGTTCGCAAATTGGTATTGGTATTTGAAATTTTGATGTTGTGAATGGATATCAGATCTTAAGTGAGTAAAGTGATTGTTGTTGTGGATTGAAATCAATTAATGTTCACGGGATTTTACAAGTCTTTGATTAAAACCGAGAAAATAATGGATTTTTTTGCGAGATTTTACAAAATCAAGAAGAAACCGTGAAACAATGATTAAACGTGGTTGAAATCGTTGTTGTTGTCGAAGTACTTAGGCTTTTGTTAGCGAAAACTGAGCTTAAAACGATGAACGGTGCACAAACTTTCAACTTAAAATGATTAACGGTTGATGAAAACTCAAATATGGACTAAAGTGCAATTTCTTACAACTAAAGGGCTAAAATTGAATATAAACTAAGTAAAGAAAAAAAATTGAAAACAAAGATCTAAAAATGAAAATGTTTTAAAAAACGAAAGGTTAGAATTAAAATATTCCAAAATCTAAAGGCTAAAAGAAAATGTTGTTATTAACTAAGGGTTGAAAAAAGTGAAACTATAGAAAATAAAGGGTTAAAAATGAAATTTTCAAAATTTTAAACAACATTAAAAAATAATCATGCACGTGTTTTTTTTCTTACTCCTTCTTCTTCGTTTTTCAAATTTATAAAATGTTAACGTTTGTAAATTTGATCTCGCGGAGTGGTACGTTTATCGTCGGTAGGAAATAAATATATCACGATGATCGAAACGAGTTCACGATCGCAATGGTGTATGTCTTAAGTCCCGTAGTTTACCGACACTCAAAACCGAAAAAACCGACAGGACTTAAACAAATAGATTATATTCGTGTTTGACTAGTTTGGTTTCAAATGTAGTTTAGATCGGTTCTCAAACAACACTTGACTAGTTCGGTTCATTAACAGAAATCGTTCGGTTCCCACATACAAATGACTAGATCGGTTGTTTAGTTCGGTGGTCTCGTTCGGTTCCAAAAGAAAACAACTAGATCAGTGGTTTAGTTCGGTGGTTTCGTTCGGTTCCAAAAGAAAACAACTAGATCGGTGGTTTAGTTCGGTGGTCTCGTTCGGTTCCAAAAGAAAACAACAAGATTGGTTTGGTAAAGGTGTTTACTAGTTCAGTTCAACAAAGCATCAAACACCTTGTACGCGACTTCTTTTTCACACCGTGTACTATTAAAAATAAGAAACCCAGAAAAAAAAAACTTCGTAAACAAGCTTGAAAAGAAGCTCTTTCCACCACAAAAATAAGCCACAAGAAGCACCACGAATAAGCTATAAAAATGACGTGACAAATAAGCTACAACCAAAATAAGCTATAAGGATAAACCATGACTTTTTATTGAAACTAAGCTTAAATTAAGTTGTGAAGACAACACAGAAACCCACTTAAATTGAAAAGTAAACGAGTTTAGGTTTGCTTATAACACGATGTGGCTTTTTATCCAAAGAAACCAAAAGAAATAAAAACTAAGTCATGTGAATATAAGCCCAAAGAAGGTTTGAACAGTAAGCCCACAATTTTTACTCAACACCACAAAATTTGTTGTAACAGCAATATGAATTCAACGAATATTTTTTTTAAGTTTTTAAGACAAAAAGAGAAGCAAAAAATAAAAATAGAGAAAAGAAAAAAATAAGCCAAATAAGCTGGACTAATCAGCACGAATAAGCTCACAAAAAAATACCACAAAATCACTAAACTCACTCGTGGCGAGTGATACCAAATGTTATCCCAAGATAATAAGCTATCCAAACACAAGATAAGCCATACCAATAAGCAAAAATAGAAAAGAGAAAAGAGAGAAGGAAAAGATAGAAGATTAGATTAAAGATGAAAGAGTGGGATGGGAGGTTTTACACACACACATAAACTATGCAAATGAAAACCAACACCCTCTCCATGTGTGGAGAGGGTCCTTTTATACCCAATGCCAACTAGTAGGCGTATGGGCTTTCTACATGGGTCAGGCTTGGCATATCTTGGGCTTTGAGCCCGAAACATGGACAATATTAGATTACAAACCAAGCCCGTTGAACCCGACTAGCCTATTATAATACAAGACCTAGTTTGACTTTGTAAGACCGATAACATTCTTGTTTGACTTAATATAATTAAGGCTAACATAGACAAAGGAGAAGTGATTCTGCTTATCATCATACATTGCTCAAAAGGAAGAAACGACAATCCAACTCCAAGCTAAAGAATTTATTCTAATGGCTATTGCATGAGATATTGATGAGATTGAGGAAGTCAATGCAATTTGCATCTTGATGGCAAATTTAAATAAAGCATCGACATCGGGTACCCAAACTAAAAAAGCTCCCGTCTATGATTCAGACGGATCAGCTAAGGTACACCATTATGAAAATTGTTACAATAATGATATATTCAATATGTTTACTCAAGAGGAGCAGTATACTGAGCTACTCGAGCCCATTACTGAGTCACATACAGTTCAACAAAATAACAGTAATGTTATCTCTATGGAATCTAGTATGGAACATAATGGAGGAACAGTAGAATAGCATCCTGCAACTGTTGAGGAAACACATGCTTATTTTGAATCATTATATAATAGTTTGGTCACTGAAGTTGAGAAAGTCAACATGGTCAATCGCAAAATGAAAGAAGCGAATGCCGATTTGACCACTGAGCTTGCTAGATATAGGGGTCAAGAAAAAAGTTTTGAAATCAAAAAAGCAAAATTTAATGAACTTGAAACCGGTTATAGAAAGTCTGTTCACTTAAGTTCTGCTAAACAAATAACGAATTTGAATGAGGAAATTGTAAATTTAAATAACCAACTTTCAAAAGAAAAATCAACTATTTCTCTTCTTCAAGAAGAAAAGAAAAGTTAAAAATTGATTTTAGAACATACGAAGATGAGCTTCATGATAAACAAATTCAATATGAGAAAAAGATAAAGGAATTGGATAACATTTTGGTTAAAACGGGTCAATCGATTCAAACGATGCATATGCTTTCACCTAAGCCAAACTTGTTTTACCACACTAAACAGAAAATGGCTTTGGGTTATCAAAATCTTTTTTATCTCAAGCAAGCTCACCAGAACCAACAAAGTTTGTATAATGGCAAAGTATTATTAGAAAAGCATGACCCTCCTGGTGTGTATGATTCGATGGAAACACTTTAACTTGCTTAAGAGAGTCGTTCAAAGATGAAACAACTTAACAAAGAAATAAAACTGTCAAATTATGCAAAAATTAATAAACTTTCTAAGGTTTTTGTTTCACAAAAGTCCAAGTCACGTGAAGAGGTGTATTTTTCAAATACTTCCAAAACGGCCAGTGTTTAGAACACAATTCCAAATAATTTTCAATATCTAATGATGAATTTTCGAATGATATTCCAAGTGTTGCCCGAATATTTTTAAATGAGGTAAAAGACACCATTGTGACTCATTAGAGCGTTATTAAACATAGAATGAATGTAAACACAACTAATTGGTCATCTCCGGCTTATCAAGAATTTCACAAGATCATTAAGGATGGAATTGCTCCTATCGTTAACCAAGTTGTGTTAACCAAGTTGACGCTAGAGTTCAAAATTTTGAAAATCATTTTATAAAAGAGGGACCTAAATTTAATCAAGACTTCAAATCTCTTGCAAAAGAAGCTGACGAAACTCTTGATAAAATCACGGTTTTAGAAAAAGAAAATGAGTGTCTCTTAAGAGCAGTTGTCAGTCAGGATATTATGTCAATTGTGCAACACCCTACTGTTGTCGAAACATCCGATCTCTAAACTGAGCTTGAACGTACGAAAAAAAGGTTTGAAAATTATATCGTTAAAAAGGAAACTAAATATGCTAAACTTTGAAATTATTGGTACAAAAGATGTGAAGAATGCAAATATGATAAAATTTTGTATGATAAAGCTTATAATGACATGCAACACCAAATCAAACGGTTGCAAGCTCAGTTGGGAGATCTCAAGGGTAAGAATACTCAACATGTATCAGATACCCTTGATCCTTTATCTTAGAAACTCGAAGATGAGAACGTGTCATTAGAGTTTTAGGTTTTGAATTATGCTAAAGAAAATGCACACCTTAAGACCACTTACAAGAACCTTTTTGACTCTATCAACGTGACACGGGCTCAAACCAACTGACTCTTTGCAAGACAAATTAAATGATACGATTTATAAAAATGCTAAGTTAAGAGCCTAGTTATTTGATAAGGTTTCTAAACAAAAAGACACCACTAAAGGAACGAGTGCGAATACTAAGTTTGCAAATCCAACAATCTTGGGGAAACCATCTTTGCAACCCGATGACATCAAATAACGTCTATTTTATAGCATCATTTATCCCATGTTATTAACCCATTTTGTATAGTTATTGCAAAGAATTGTTACTTAATTGTTTATATTTGAGAATTGCAGTAATTATGGAGTAATTGGTAAAAGATAGTAAAAGTCGCGCATTCTAGAGCTTAAATGAAGATATTTTGAAAATTACTATTCTGAAGACCAATACGCCGTATCCATCATAGAAGATACGTTGAATCCGTGCCTGTACTCACCAAAGACCATAGAGGAATAAGCCAAATACGTCGTATCTAGAGAGACTCAATACTCCGTGTTCAAGATATAGTATTTAAATATTCTGGAAGATATCAAGCGTGGTCCCTACTCCAAGAAATCCCCAATACGCCGTATCCAACACTTGGATACGCCGTATCTAACCGACTTCCAGACCTTATATAGAAAACTCAAAAACGAGTTTTCTGTGTGCTAAATCATATTCTCGATACCTAAACCATAAAAGTAGATTTTCAAAGGAGAAAAAGAGCAGAAGAGGTTGAGCAACGTTATCAATTCCATAGAAAACATCGTGTAATTCCATATACTTTAGTAATCGTTCAGTTTTTTTGTATTATTCGTTAACTTGGTTAGTTTACCTTGGCTAAATAATTGCTCTTGTATTTTTATAACGTTTGAAGGCTAATACCTTCGGGTATTAGCCATTATTATGAAGATCTGAATATTTGGTATTCGTTTATATCAATTTCTTGATTTATCGTTATATGCTTGTTTATGTTTACCAGTTAATACTTGTTTACGCGCTTTTGTATGCGACCTATCATTCAACTGGATCTAGTGAAGCAGACCAAGTAGATCTAGAGTCCAACATAGCTCTCCATATAGTAATTTATACATCTAGAATTATAGTTACATAAATATTGTCCTTCTAAGTCTGTGTCTAGGATATAAACTTTGTAATCTTTCGCGTTTCCTCGATATACCACGTGCGATCGAGGTATGCGTTACTTTAAGGTTCTGTTAGCTTTTATGTGGGGTGGGGCGCGTGGACCGGGTGTGTGGGGGTCTAAGTAAGGTCGAGTGGCGCGAGTTCCGGGTGAAGGTTGGCTCTTTCCAAGGGTTGAGGTAGTAGATTTTGGCGGGGCGGGGGGTGGGGGGGGCGGGGCGTGTGGAGGGGTGATGCGTTAGGGGGCGGTAGTGAGGGCGGAGGGAGTTCTGGTGCTGTGAGTGCAGGGGGGGGGGTGGGGGTAGGGTTTGCATGTGAGGGTGGTGGCAGGGAGGTCTGGGCGGTTATGGTAAAGTTAGGACGATAGCCGTTATCTGTCTTCGGCGTGGGGCGTGGTCTTTGGCCTCCTACATATTTAAAATTGCGTTGTGATGCAACTTTATTGCACTTCGTGTTAAATTTTGTGGGGGTCTCTTCTCCCCCCACTTTTCAGTCCTACATATTTTAATGCGCTGCATGCTGTTCGCAACTTTGTGTGTTGCCCTGAAATTTGGCATGCTGCTGCAGTGCAACTTGCTGCAATGTCAACTTTAAATTGTGTTTGCAAACTTGCAACTTCTGTTGTTTTGGTGGTGTTTTGTTTTATCTGGGCATTTAATTTGGCTCCTCATAAGTTCTAAGATTAAAGAGGTCGGGGATATTCGCTCCTACCATTATTGCATTTTTATATATCTAAAATCATAGGATCATAAATATTGACCTATCTTTGCCTTTTTTGATTGTTGAAGCCATAAGGTGACTTGGTGGTTTTCAACGATGTACGTTTGATTCCATAGGTTAAAGACTCGGGGAAGTGGAAACTAAAACCTACTGTATATCTACAGAGTCGTTTAAGCAGTATAGGAGTACTGTTAAGAGTATAGTGGGTTAAAGTTATCGATGAGCTAGGGTTTAGTAGTAGCACCTTTACTTTGATCCTCAAATGATAAGATATATTATAATCAAATAAGGATGCTTTATGCGGATGCGTCTAAGTCTTGTGACAGAATTAGCGTCTTGTAGATTTTGTCTAGGTATTTGGATGATGATATAGTACCGCCCCTCAACTAACCTTATAGTCTAGGAATGATATGCCCTTTCGAGATAAAGAAGATAAGTCGATAACAGTTAATCATTACATATTAGACAAACACGCGTTTTATCGAATTATTCATGGTTGTTGTGATTGATACGTTTTCACGTTACATTAGTTCTCGACCGCTCTTCTCTTCGGTCTTGTCTTATTGTGGGTTGCTGTCTGTGTTTATTGCTTTATACTTGTCGATCAAAACCTTAGGTTAGATACACAAAAATCCGTTGCTGTGCTAGTCTCTCAGGCTGTATACCCCTTTTTGCTTTAGTGTTGTTAGGTTTAACCTTAGATATACTAATTATATGATTGAATTAGGGAATATTAACGTCTCGTCTTATGTGGTGCAGTACACATTTACCATACTTACCATATCGTATCTTCATGGCATCCGGGGTCTAGGCAGGTTGGTTAGGGTGGGGAGGGGGGGGGGGGAGGGTGGGGGGGGGGGGGGTGTTGTAAGTGGGGTGGGATTTCCAGTCGCGATTTGGTAAGTTGGTCTTCCGTTAATTAGCGCCCAGTTTTTTTAGGTGGCTAATTCATGTTTATTTATTTTTTTTTGTTTTCTAACTCGGGTACACTGGGCCCTGTTTTAAAGTGTTGTTTTTAGGTTATAGTCAGGTATAAAAATTTAAATAGTAAACTTGATACCTAAAATAACACCCTACACAACGACACATCAAGTTTTTGGCGCTGTAGCTAGGGAGTGAAGTTGTTTAATTCTCGTTTTTATTAGTGTTTTAGATTGGATACGGCGTATCCAGCTTTCTGTCCAATACAGCGTATTCATCCCAACAGATTAATACGGAGTATCCACTTCCATTGGATACGGCGTATCGATCATCTGATAAAATTCTTTTCTATTCTCAAACTTAATGCCCAAATTTTTTATATATACCTTTCTCCGCTGGTTCTACTGATAATTTTCTGGATATTTTTCAGTAAGAATGGCAAAGGTTATCAAAGGAGAGTTCGAGAAAATTAAGGATGTTAAGGTCAAAGATGTTTCGCTCACTTGCGATACACCACTTGAAGTTTTCAACAAGGAAGTCAGTCGATTAAGCGGAATGGGTAATGATTTATTCACATATGAAGTTGAAGTTACTAACATCCCATGTAACTCGAAAATGGATGATGATTCAGAGCATGAAGCTGATAATGACTTAGGGTATGCTCCGTCTGATGTTGCATTTATTGAATGGTTAGCATCAAAAAAAATTTTAACTACAAGATAATGGATCATTATACTATGAAAGCATTATAGATGTACTGGATCAGAGGAGATGATGAAGTAGAGCTCACTGACGAGGAATCTTCTGATGATGAAGATGAAATTGCTGATGTCTTTAGAATCGACACTAATATATTTAACTACGAGACACCTCTCTGTTCAACATTCAACAAATTTAATTACCTTCTCAAAGTAGATCCGGACTTACTTACGAAGGAGATTATGGGGTTTAAGACATATGAAGATTACAAATATGACTGGATCTACGAATGGAATAAATATGTAACATGGGTGTACGAAAAACCATGGCTTAATAATGGAACATAAAAAGAGCCAACACCAGTTAAACGTACGTGCAAGCCTTTCAATTATAAAACTAGATGTTCGGAATGGCCAACCTGTAGTTAGAGAGATGATGGATACTGTAATGGAGGAAACTTACCCGGAACTTACATTATTGGAAACCAACTCCATTATCAGGATTACGAATGGTATGAAGCTTTGGAAGATTGTGAATTAAAAAACGAGGCTTTAAGAAACAAAGCTATCATGGAAGGATTTATCAAGGATGATGATGATGAGTCGCGTTCCGAACAAATGAAACGATGGAACATATATGCAAACTATGATGATGCTTATGAGATAAATCATGAGAGAGAAGAATTATGTGAAGTTCGTGAGTCGCCGGTATGCAATGTAAGGAGATATATGATGATCAAATATTCGTTCAATAATGATGATGAGTATGTTGCTATAAAAGAAGACGAATATGACGATCTTACTATCACAAGAAAAGAGGCATGCCTAGCTTACCAAGAAATCTTTCGGATAATGGACGAAGGATGGATGGTGACTAGAGCTGAGTAAAAGAGAAGCTGAAGAAAAGTCTAACTTAAAGACTTCGCTGTAAACAAAAGTGCTTCCCGGGAGACAACCCAGAATGTTATTTAATTTTGTTATCGAGTCTGTCTTCCCAGACATCAATACGGCGTATCCGCCCCATACCATACGGCGTATTGAATGTTTGGACGTTATCAGTCTTTATTTTATTGCACTTTAAAAACATTATTGTCAGTTCTGGCAATACGGCGTATTCACTAACCTGATACGTCGTATTCACCAGACTGACCCGTAGTTTAAATTAACCGTAGATACCAAGATAGGAATGCACCTGTTTTTCCTATATTTTTTACAGGACCTCATGAAAGAAATATCGACGAAGTTGGTGGAATATATATTATCTGGAATCTTATGTGTGGTTGAAGTCATGCTGGAATTCAGACGCTTTTTCAACACACAATCTCGCTCATAAACGCAACTTGGAGAATCTACCGAGCAAATATCAGGGGAGTTTCTCATTCTAATTCTTTTTAATTCCCGTATTTAATGTTTTATATATACAACAAGGACGTTGTATAATTCAAGTGGGGGGATGGAATTAGAATGTTTACTTGTCCTAATTTTCACAATAAAATGCTTAAATTATGCTCAAATTTAAAAAAAATTCAAGCATACTTTTGTGAAATTACTTGATACATAACCCGCACACAATAACCCTTGTTAGATATTGTGAGGATTTAACCTTTCCGTTTCCAAATGTTTACCTAAATTCCACAAAATATGAGTGTGTCGGTGATGTTGTAGACTTTAGAACTTGGCTTGGTATATCACTCGAGACCACAATAATGAGTATTATGGATTTAATTGGAGTAACTTGTTTAAATTGGTAAATCTTAGGATTACAACCAAATCGCCTATACATGTTGTTTATTAACTAACTACACCGGTTAGTTAACCTCCCGTTAAACCCTTCCACTCTCATCTTTAGAGTGATGATCCACTAGAACAACCCGTAGAGCCAATCCTTTAGGAATTTACACCAACTATTTGTTTCGTTACACCCTTACACCTTAACCTACCCTGTTAGATTAAGTTTAATTTACAGTTGCTAGTTGCTTAAAGTGTAAAGTTTGTATTTCCCGAGTCTTGTGTCATTTTCTATCTTTGGTGCGGTTGGAAATTTGCACATTGCAAATGGGAATGTATATTAGTAGTCAAAGCTCATGTGATTTTACTACCGTCACAATTATTGGTGAAACCGAAGAACGAAGAAATTACCGAAGGAATTATCCGGAATTATTATGATGGTGAAGATGGTGAAACTACACCGAGATTTGAAGTATAGTTAGCAAAAAAAATCAAAATAATTTACAGTTGCTAGTTGCTTAAAGTGTAAAGTTTGTATTTCCTGAGTCTTGTGTCATTTTCTATCTTTGGTGCGGTTGGAAATTTGCACATTGCAAATGGGAATGTATATTAGTAGTCAAAACTCATGTGATTTTACTACCGTCACAATTATTGGTGAATCCGAAGAACGAAGGAACTATCAAAGAAATTATCCGGAATTATTATGATCGTGAAGATGGTGAAACTACACCGAGATTTGAAGAATAGTTAGCAAAAAAAATCAAAAAAATGAGAAAAATACAAAAAGAGAGAGAAAGAAAGTTTGAAGATAATCGTTTCGCAAAGAGCATTACCGAAGGAATTACACGAAGGATCGATTATTCGTTGATACGTCTAAAAAATCAACGATGTAGAGTATTGTACAAAGTGGTAGATATCGCCACTTACCTTGTAGAGTATGTAAAGTTTTGGGATGATTGGGAAGTTGATCGTTACGGGAACGCCAACTTAGGTTGTTGTTTTTTATCTATGATCAAGACGTTGTAAATAGTTGTGTCTTTATCATGGTAACGGTCGGGAAAAAGTGTCTAGCAACTTGTATCTTAAGTCTTAATCTATTTGTTTCTTGATTTTTATTTAACAACAATTTACTTCCCTCTCACCTAATGATTAGCCGCTGGTTTTACGCGAATGAGGACTTGTTCGAGCGTGCATGTCTATTCCGTCGTTACTTTTGGTGAAAGTTAGAAGGTTCCTACCCTATATCATTCTTCATCCTAACCGTTGGTTAAATTCGAATGAGGATGTGATCGAACACACATGTCTATTCCGTCGTTACGGCCATGTATGTGTGCTTCAGCTGCCTTGTTGGAGTGGTACTTCTGGTGAAAGATTGTAGATTGATCAACCGTACGCCTTTCCATACAAAAAACCCATATTATTCCCTGTTTTTTTACATGCTTCGCAAAGGCGAACAAGAGTATGAGCTTCTTTGATGATTGTTGGCCAGTAAAAGCCTGAGTCTAGGACTTTTTTAGCTGTTGTGTTTGGTCCATAATGTCCACCGGTTGGTCCGTGGTGACATTGATCTAGAATGGTACGAGTTTCTGATCTTGAGACACAACGTCTGATCATACCGTCTGAACATACTTTAAAAAGGTACGGGTTTTCCCAAAAGTAGATTTTGAGGTCAGAGAAGAATTTTTTATTTTGTTGGTACATCATCCCTTTAGGTATATGATGACATCAAATAACGTCTATTTTATAGCATCATTTATCCCATGTTATTAACCCATTTTTTATAGTTATTGCAAAGAATTGTTACTTAATCGTTTATATTTGAGAATTGTAGTAATTATGGAGTATTGGTGAAAGTTAGCAAAAGGCACGCATTCTGGAACTTAAATGAAGATATTTTGAAGTTTACTATTCTAAAGACCAATACGCCGTATCCATCAAATAAGATACGACGTATCTGTGCCTGCACTCACCAAAGACCACAGAAGGATAAAGATCAATACGCCGTATCCAGAGAGACTCAATACGCTGCATTTAAGATATAGTATTTAAACATTTTGGAAGATATCAAGCGTGGTCCCTACTCCAAGAAACCCCCAATATGCCGTATCAAACACTTGGATACGCCGTATCCAACACTTGGCTACGTCATATCCAACCGACTTCCAGACCTTATAAATAGAAAACTCCAAAAACAAGTTTTCAGTGTGCTAAATCATATTCTCGATACCTAAACCATAAAAGTCGATTTTCAGAGGAGAAAAAGAGCAGAAGAGGTCGAGCAACGTTCTCAATTCCATAGGAGACATCGTGTAATTCCATATACTTTAGTAATCGTTTAGTTTTTTGTATCATTCATTAACTCGATTAGTTTACCTTGGCTAAATAATTGCTCTTGTATTTATTATGACGTTTGAAAGCTAATACCTTCGGGTATTAGCCATTATTATGAAGATCTGAATGTTTGGTATTTGTTTTTCTTGATTTCTTGATTTATCGTTGTATGCTTGTTTATGTTTATCAATTTATACTTGTTTACGCACTTTTGTATGCGACCTATCATTTAACTGGATCTAGTTAAGCAGACCAAGTAGATCTAGAGTCTGTGATAGCTCTCCATATAGTGATTTATACATCTAGAATTATAGTTACACAATTATTGTCCTTCTAAGTCTGTGTCTAGGATACGCTTCGGGCTTAACTAGTTAATTGGATATTGCCAATGGTTTATTGATCGTGTTGACTAGCAGGTGACCTAGATAATTCAACAAGTAACGTTCTGATTCCATTGGATAGTTGGACAAGTCTCTATGAGCTAGGGTTTAAGAAGATCACCATTGCTTTAATCCCTAAGATAGATTATAATTAGCAAATAAGGATGCTTTATGCGGATGCTTTAATTGTGACAGAATTAATGTGTCTAGGTCTTAGGATGATGTAACGCCTAAGTCTTAAGAATGATATGCCACCTCGAGAGAAGAAATCATTG
The DNA here is from genome assembly GCA_026074375.1 of Tanacetum coccineum. NCBI lineage: Eukaryota > Viridiplantae > Streptophyta > Magnoliopsida > Asterales > Asteraceae > Tanacetum > Tanacetum coccineum. The sequence goes on from BQNB010074042.1 coordinate 18,992, forward strand.
CACTTAATAAACAAACTAACTTTCTAATCGGATTAATAATGGTTAATACAGTTTTCTTATATAAGGTTCGACTGCTCTTTTATCTTTTGTTAATTAGCTTGCGTGGGTAAAAGTGCCTTGAATTGATTGTAGTCACCAACCAAACCGTGCCAGTCTCTCAGGCTAAAAACCCCCTTTCCCGTTAGAATTAGGATTTAGACTAACATAGGTTTAACATAGATTTAGAATAGAGTAGAATTAACATAGATTAGATAACTAAGATATTAATTAAATTGATAGATTTAACCTCGCTTCAAGTGTTCGACACCCTACTTACCATGAAACTACTACCGATCGGGTACACTGCCCGTTAAAGTGTTGTTTTTAGTTTAGTCGGCAAAATATAAATTTAAAACTTGAATCAATAAAATATACACCACACAACGACACATCAGTTGGGTTACAAAAACTTAGGATGCTTTGTGTTTTTTGTTGTTTGTAAAGGTAAGTAGGGTTTGAGATTAGTTGGGGTTTGTATTGGGTTACAGAATCTTAAGGATTGTGATAATTTAGCATGTTGATTTGTGTTTTTTGTTGTGTTTGTAGTTATTGAGATTGGCCTACGGTAAGTTACGATTTGAGATAACTTGGAATTTAGATTTGGGGTTTTTGTTGGTTAGTGAGACTTTATATAATTTATCTTCTTCCTTTTGGAGCCATTGTTGCGTTTGAACATTGATATGTGTTGTGTATTGTTTGGGATGAGTTGGTAGACATGTATATCTGTCAAACTAAATGCGATAAGATAATTTTGTTGGTTGTCTATTTCCAATCTTAGCGATGATGTTGATTATTTGTGGTTACATGTTTAATGGTTGTGGTATGTTAGCGTTGGTATCTTGGCTTGGTATCCTCACCCAGTCTGAGGCTGCAGCCTATACCGATGTTGCCTTTAGCTTTTACACTTACAAACCTGATTATGATCTCTATTTGTGGCCGTTGTGATTTGTGTTTTGGGTTGTACTTCTGTGAATCATGATTAGCCTCTTCACTTGCTTCTTTTTAATGTATTTTTGGGTTGGTACTTCTCAGGTGATTCATGAAGTAGCAGTCTAGTCTATCATTGCTTCCTCTTTTATGTTGTATTTAGTTGCTAGTGGAATTCCAAAGTCAGTGTGCAGAAGTATGTGTTGTGTGTGTGTGGTGTGTTATGTGTGTGTAGCCAATGTGTGTTGTGTGTGTGTTTGTGTGTTTGCACTTTTTTTACTTTGGATTCTCCTCCGAGGTTTGCGCTTTTTTATATTAACGATGTTTACCATACGTCACACCCTAGAGCTTTAATAATCTAAATAATGTATACCATGTACGACCTATAGCTTTACTAAATATATCCATTACGGTTCATGATTTTTACCGTCATTGTTAATTGCTTTTCAAAACGAATATGTGGTACGACTATAGGTCTTATGTTGTTTGCTTTGCCAAAATTGGGTGAGAGTATCTATGTCTGTGTTAGAGCCTAATCCAGAAGATTTGATTAATTGTGTATGTAGTATGTATCACTACGTGTAGCATATTTTCGGCGATGATGATTGGTGTTTGCGTTACATTTGTTAAATTGTCGTTGCCCACGTTTGTCTTTTGGCTAGGTAACCACTATGTTCTGTGGTTGCAGCCATGAATCATGTTTGGTGATGGTATTTGTTTCTTGCAGACCTGAGCCATAGTTTCTAAAAACTTTGGATGTTTTTGTTACCCAGTACTCATTCGACCTGTTTTTTATTTTTTTTTCCCTTTGATATACTATCTACCAACTCATATCAACTCATTCCTTGAAGCATGTAGAATTAAAGTTTCTTCCTGCGTGATCATCTTTTAATGCATTTTTTATGCTTTTCTTTTCTTGGTCTGTGTCATTATGTGTATGTGTGTGAAGGGATGGGTGTATAAGAAAGAATAAAAGAAGAAAAATGGTGCGGTTTATGAATAGTATTAGATGTTTCTTTACATGTGTAACCTTAATGAAACTCACTAAGGCAATGATGTTTTGTGTCTTCATTCATCTCTTAGAAAGTGTTATTAGCAAGATGGTGTTTGTTGGCACAGCAACCGGATAATTTTTATGGTTGCAACCACGATCTTCATTTCGCATTTCTTTCAAGTTTGCATATCTGAGCCTTTTCGGTTGTCTTCTATTACTTGGAATGTTTGTCCAGGTGATGACATAGTTTTTAAACTTCACTCAACTAACCATTCACGTAGTTTTTATTTTCTTATTTTCGGTAACCTTTTTTTGTTAAATTCCTGATGTGCAAATTGTAGTTCTACAATGATTTACTGAACTGCAACGCGATGTTTCATCTGGGTAAGTCACTAAAATTGTTATATACTTTTTCCTTACGCAATTCCTTCGGGCTATGATAATTCATTAAGGCCACCTTTTTTTGGTTTGGTCATCTACAAACTATTCGAATTATGAGCCCATCTGTGCACAAAATTGTATGTTCTTTTACGTTTACGATATTTGATTATGAAACTTTATACTCAGCGATGTCGGTGCGTGAAGAGTCTGTAAAGTAGGTATTCAGTTTGTAAGATCCCATATACTACTTTACCATCACATACATACACGATTACAAGAAGAAAAGTAGGAAGAAAAGAGAAGAGTTTTAGAGAGAGAAATAAGAGAGAAAGGAAGGATTGGATTATCAAGTGTAAATCAGAAACAAATGATAACCAAACCTTCTCCATATGCGGAGAATGGTATATATACCTAGACTCCTTAAGTTGGACACCTAACTATGTAAACATTGGTCGGGCTTGGGTTTTGGTGGGCTTAAGCCCATAACGCTTGTACAATTAGCTTAACAAACGAGCCCGATACCCTTTCCTAGCCTATTATAACGTGTATTAAATAATGACCGAGACTTCTTTGTAGAATGACCGAAACTTCTATTGTTGACTCAATATTTGAGGCTAACAATCTCCCCCAAAGTGAGGTCATTGAACCCTTCAAACGTTGAGCTCTTTGAGATTGTCTTGTCGTTAAGCTCTTGAGTCTTGGTCTTGGTCTTAGTCTTTATCTTTGTTGTAGGCTTGTTCTTTCATGCTGTGTGATGCTTGATCTTGAGCCTTTGTCATTGTCTTTTGACTTTGTCTTTTGGTTCTGAGATCTTTAAATCTTTTTCTTGTTTGTCTTTGTCGTTTTTGCCATCTTGTGATCTTGTGTCTTGGTACCGACATGCTCAAACTATGCATCATCTTGAAAGCTTGCTAACAATCTCCCTTGACAATCTTTTTCTTGATAATCTGGATATCTTTAAGGAAGATCTTGAATATCAGAGTTGCGGAAGTCTTTGTCTTTGTATGATCTTTAGCTTTTTTATTCTTGAATCTTAATGCTTATAGTAGTCTTTGTAGTTTGAGCATGAGCATGTGGTTGTGAATCCGTCTCAACTAAAATGGGGTTGTAACTTCATCGTCTAGACCTGCATTTATAGGGGTTAGCAATAACAGATATGGATGAATATGGCTTTGTCATTCGTCAAAGTTAGGTTGCGATGACCTTCGGTTCCTCGTTTTACAGTATAAATATTGTACCTGTGATCAGGTAGATCCAAAGAACCTCCTTGACAGGGTTTTCAGTTGTACTAGTTTGTTCTCATTACCAAAATGTCTCAAAGCAGACAACACGATAAGAGTTAATCAGTTAGTTACTATCTGACTGATTGAGTCGTCAATTTATTTACTGGACCAAAATCGATATCCAGTTGACACAAGCTTGATTCGTATAGAATCTGGCAAGTCACCTGCCGCAGTGTTGTTTAATGTTGACACTGGAATGATTTCCATTCGTCACTGTGAATATTGAAGAGTATCACTCTGAATGTTCTGGCAAAATCACAAGGATAATGCGTAGGACTCTTTGTTATCACTTGTGTTCTAGATGTTGAGCAACAAGTGTTTATCTGGAAATGTATCCTAATGAGATTTATAGATTGATCTCTTGGCTCTAGACTCGATTAGTGCGTTTTGGTTTTAGTGATCGGAGGCTAGAGCAGACTGCCGCCTTTTCAATATCAACTAGCTCAGAGTGAGAAAGTCAATAGAAGTCGTGTGTATCTGCCTAACAAATAAGACAAGAATCTTTTGAAAGAAACTTGAATGACTGGGAAGAGTTGTGTAGTGCATCACTGGATCCATGATGTCTTTCTTTAATACCAAAATTCATCTTTGTGAAGACTGATAGCATATGTATTGACCCGGTTTCTGCCTAAAGTTATATGAAGGGCTTCTTTCTTTACACCCTTTATCCTTACATTTCTTTTTTTCTCTTCAACCCTTTCAATGTTTACCAAGACGTCATTACTAACACCTTGTTATGATTGTTCCAGTGTTAGCTCATGCCTTAGTCAATATTATTCCATTTTCTTATTCTTCTCCAAATCATACCTAAGTACTGCTATTTCTAACTTTGGATTGTCTTTGGGTAGATCTCCCACCGGTTTTATTGGATCCATAGGATCTAATACTAACCTAACCTACCATATGAACTTCTATCATCTGAATTAATTGGCTGTTGGGTATCTTGATCCTTCACATACATCCAATTTGAAAATCATTCAAAGTTTTTGATAAAAATCAAAACATTTGACACTTTGAAAATTTCATCTTTTTGAAAAAACTCCCCCTACACACGTGCATGGCTAATCAAAAGTGTTTTGCACATGTGGATAGAAGTAAAAAAGCACTTTGAGTCTTTTAGATCACTTATTATTTTTCTAGATCACATTTTCTCCCTTTATTTAAAATTCTAAATCTCTTAGTGCTTTAAATACCAATTAAGTTAAATTTGTCATGAAAAATTCATAAGGAGAAAAATGATACCACATATTCGCATGAATTATTAGAACATTTTTCTTCTTGCTCCCCCTCAATTTTAAATATGTTTGACACCAAAAACTGATACCAATTTGTAAATTAGATATAAAATTGAGGGTGAGACAGTCTTGAGCACACAATTTTGAAAGATAATGAAATGTCATTGAAGAATTCTTGAAAAATTATGCTCAGACACTGGATCATCTTATAACAAACATTCGAAGGTAAGTTATGTCATTATTACCACTGATTTGTTATTAAGAGACTTTTTATACTGTTTTAAATACATAAAAGTTGTCGTGAGTTGATGTATCCAAAAACATTAAAACTTTGGTTTTCAAAAAACCCCCCCTAAAAAAGTGACTCATTTATAAAAATGATATCACGATTATAAAATGATCGTCTTTGAAAGCTTTGTGAGGAATGGAGTGTTGAACACACAATTTTGAAATATTTTAAATTGGCATTGAGAAATTCTTGAAAAATTATGCTCAACTTTTGAAAAACCACTAGTTAGAAGACTTCTCTTCTAACACTAAGGATAAACTACCCAGTAAATCTGTCATTCCCAGTTCTGGGATAAGTGTCCAAATTCTTGTTCCTGGTGTTTGATGAGGTCATGAGGTTGTTGTTGGTAGGTTTGTAGATGTTTTTGAAGTGCTTTGCAATGAATGCCAAACTTTTCTGTATTTGCTTATCCCTATGAGCTTGTTCTTCATCATTGTCTTCTTCAAATGCTAACTCAGATGGAGGTGTAACTGGTTTGGCAATCTCTTTGCCTTTGTTTCTAGTAGTAGCATATGTTTTGGTGGATGGTGTTTTTCTTGATGATGGTGCATGGGTTTTTTAAGATTTTGGTGCTTGATAATAAGTATTTGGAGAGTAAGTGTCTAGATAATGTTGAGTAGCAGCAATAAGTACAAGTATATTGGCATTTCTAGTTATTCTTTCAGCACGGATTTCATTAACTTTATTTTGATGTTGCTTTAGAATGTCCAAGAGTGTATGGTATGAAACAGTGTCCAAGTCTTTTTGCTGCTTGATGATTGTCACAAATCTTAACCATTCTGGTTGAAGTTGTTGAAGAAATTGAACATTTACTTGCATGTTGCCAACCTTCAGCGTGTTCCTTACCATTTCATTCATCATCTTGTAGAATCTTGAGTAGTATAATTCAACTAATTCCCCATCCCTTGAAGTGAACTTATCAAATTCCCAAAACAACTTTGTCTTGACATCTTGTTTATTGATAGACTCTCCTTATTACAAGCGTTTAATAGTAAGCCACATTTCCCTAGCAGTAGAACATGCATCCAGTGTTGAATATATGTCATCACCAATTCCATTGAGTATCATATGAATTGCTTTAGTTTCAGCATCAATTAGTTTTCAGTTCTTTGGAGTGGTATTGGCATAAGTTTCTTCTTGAACCCTACGTGGTTGACCTGGTTCATCACCTTTTGCTGGAACTGCTTTAGTAACAAGTCAGCTAGCATGTACGGACCCTTTTCAATGCAATGCCTTAGTTTATTTTTGTTAGCTTTTGTGTCAACGTATCTCATGAACCGAGAACTCCATTGTACATAGTGACCTAGAGCAAGCATTGGAGGACGTTCTTTGAACTAGTTGCCATAATGTCGTTGTGCATCTGATTGTTGTTTGATGGAGTAGTCATGATGAATGATTGATGTGATATGAAGTGAAAATGATTTGTAGGATCTTAAGTAGGTAAAGTAATTGTTGATGTAAATTGTTGTTGTTGAAGTACTTAACTTGTTTTGTTAACGATTGATGAGCAAAGGACTAACGGTGAACAAACTTGCAACTTTAAATGCCTGACTAACGGTTAATTAAATCACTAACAAGTAAGTGTGTAATTAGAATCCAAGTTAAATGCTTAATGGTTGTTAAATTAAGTTATGAGGACTAACGGTGCAATGAAAGTTCACTTTGAGGGTTAACTGTCGTTGAATAATTAACAAAGGATGAATTGTGAAATTGTGTTTGAAGTCCAAGGGTTAAGTCTGTAAATATGAATTATGTAACACCCCTAAAAATGGGTCGCGGCGGAATATGTTTCTGGGAGCGTTACTTCATAATACCATTGCACAAGTCATGAGAGAACGACCTCTAACAGTGTCGTTTGCAAGGAAATCTTGAATTATTTAGACTCTAATGCACATCACATAAGCCAAGCATCTAATTTACCTAAAAACATGCTGTTAAAAGTGTCAACATAAGTTGGTGTGTTCATAGTTTATTTAAGGTAATGTTGAACCAAAGTTTGTAAAGTATGATACTGACCGTTTAAATCCTTAAATGTTCACCAAAAATGTATGATAATGTTGGATATCAAAGATGTTGTAAAGTATGAATGCCTTTTCATTCCCCAAATAGTCACCAAAAATAAGTTTTAAAAGTTGGAATCAAAGATGTGTATGATTATTGTATCACATACAATAGTCACAAAAAGTTAAGTATAGTTGGACCACCATTGTTCAAAGTATATATTGACACTTTATTCAAGGCAACGTAAATATTCATGTGTGTATTAAACAATGATTACGATTACTCTAAGTTCATGAAACTGCTGCGTAGACTCGTATATATGTCACTTTATTCAAGGTACCTTAAGTGTTCGTGTTCGTATAAATGTTGTGCTCTGACATGCTATAACGTTCGTCTCCAGTGATAGCTAATCACTCGAACGGGGCTGTCACACCCGAATAGATCTATTTCATAACATTCGCACTTACCCTCCGAGTAATTAACAGTTCAATCCGCTTAAGCTAATCCGTAATCATTTGGGTAAAATTAAAGTAATGTCCTTGTTTTAAAAAAAATAAAGTAAAACAAGCAATGTATGTCATCCCAAAATAAGTAATTGAGTATGGAGACCAGTTTGTAAAACGAATTGTAAATGTACATGTAATAAATTCAAACCAATCATGTAAACGAGGTTGGTAACAAGCATGTTCTCACCCCAAAAGTTGTAAAGTATATGCAAAACAAGTAAAACGTGGGGCTATAAACTCACCTCGAGTGAATGAATAACAACGTATATCACAGAATAGAAAATGCGCCACTAAAATGCCCGAATGCAACCTAATTCATTATAGGTCGTATGAGTACTAAGCATTTTGATTAACTAATATCATATATAATTCTATATAGCTACATCACCATCTAGTTGCGTTTGTGAAATAACATTTGAATCGCATTTGATAATTAATAATCGTGTAATTGTACTCGTATAATCGAATAAATAGTTCAATCGCCCTTGTAGAATAATATTTATAAAGTTTTAAGACATGTATAAATTTTATGTAAGTGATTCTAATATGTCTTCACAAAAAATTTATTTTAAACACGGAACAAACATATTCACGTCAGAAAATAGTGCACAAGTATAAAATAGTGCGTATCTTTTTCTCGTTTTAAGCTCGTTTGGTATGTTTCTTACGTCCACGCTTTTGTATTAAGACGATGTATCAAAATATTACAGTCCTCTGGTGAACAGTACTTTTTACTGTTCATATACTTTTATAAAATTATTTTTATAAAATTTGTCGTCGTAAACTCGTAAATGTCGTATTTTATTCGTTTTAACTCTGTTTTTAGTGATTCTTTCGAGTACGTCTTCGTAATTAAAAGTTTTATCAAATTAATGATGTTTTCAAAATAAATATATCTGATGTGAACAGTAACTTTTATAAAAGTATTTATTATTGTAAACTTGCATAATTCATAACTCCTTTGTTATTGATCTAAAAATTATGATTCTTAATGTTTTGAAATCCTAAAAATATGTACTATCTGAGAAAAATAACCATTTGTATATATCAGAAGTGAATCTTAAAAAGGTTTTATAAAATTTCTTTTATAAACGCGTTTATTATCGCGTAAATTGTAAATGTCGTATCTTCTTTGTTATAAATCCGTTTTTTGAGTTCTTTATATGACTACGATCCTTGTAGCATGTAGTATTTTATAATATTATAAAATAAATATGTTAAAATTCAAATTTGATCAAACCCTTTGAGGTTTTAGTTAAAAACATGTTTAAACTTGATTTTGTAACATTCTAGTTTAGTACACTTGTTACAAGTCCATTACAACCCTTAATATCACATGTCTTACATACTTAAGGTCCTTAATCCATTATTTGTCTAAATATTATCCAAGAATCATAAGATCCATATGTCTACATACTTATTTGTTCATTAACTTTCATAAGTATACTTTTTAGGTAACTTGTTTATATACTCTTTTTATACATAAACCACACTCGTACAATACTTATACATCCATTCTTACATGATATTAACATTCATATAACATATGTAAAATCATACCAAATCATAACCAAGTGTAAAAATCCATTTTACAAGTTAAATAAGTTTCCTAGATGGTGATTAACTACATAGCCATTATATACACATAAAATCATGAATGTAAAGAGATTAAGGTTTTTAGGTAACCTTAATAAGATGTAATGTGATGAACAATATGATCTAAACCCTTGTTTAGCAAACAAACCCTAGCTTCCAAGACCTTGAAAACCCTAATTCCAAAGGAAACCCTAATTTCAAACCTTCCTTGCTTAACCCTTGTAAACCTCAAACCAAACCTTCTAAACACCTTAGGAAATCTTAGATATGTTGTAGGAATGCTTGTAAATGTGGTAAATAAAATTTGTATGGATGGTTTATTTATGGTTGTGTGAGTCGTGGCCTAGAGAGAAGAGAGGAGAGAAATAGGTGAAGTTTTTGGTTAAGAAAATGAGTTGTGTGTGATATCTAACTAGTTATGTATGTATATATACTATAAGAAGCTAGTTGGAATCAAGACTAGGTTCATTATTAGAAAACCAAGATCTTAAGAAAACATGGGGAGTGATTTAAGGAAGAAAATTAATCAAGTTGAGTCTTAGATATTTTGTGTTACTTAAAGTTATATGACATATAGATTAAGTGTAGAAGTATAAACTTATAGCATTTATTTTCTAGTTGGTTGCTTTTATGTAAAATTTGGCCAACAATGTTAACATAGGTAAAGTTTTATAAAACTTTGGGTATTGGGTATAATAATGGGTATTTGTTTAAGCGTAGATAAGTTTTGGTGGTTCCGTGAATGCCTAAATGTATTTTATTGCGAAACGTAAACGTTTTACATGACTAATAAAAATAAAATATAAAAATTTGATTATTACTTTCGTAAAAATAATATATTGCTTGCTTGACGTAAATTTTAATTTGTTTGGTGCCCGTTTACGTTGATTGATAATTTTTTGTTTACGCGATTTAACTTAACGATTAAAATTTAAAAGCAAACGCGCACGAGACTAAAAATAAATAGTTAATTAAATGACGTCATAAAATGACCTGAAAACACAGGGTGTTATAAATTAGGGTTTCTATTTTTAAACTTAAACTTCCCGCCAAAACTTGTCTTTGTATTCAACCTTTTACAAGCCCAAAATCAAATCGCATGTCACTCTTTGACAAACCGCCTAAAACACTCGATCAAAACCCTTGAATCATAAACTCAGATCGCCTAAAGTACTGAATCAAATCGCCTGACACTTGTATTCAAACTGCGTGATTACCTTTCTCAAACGGCCTGCACTTGTATTGAAATCGCGTGATTACCTTTCTCAAACCACCTGACCTAGTTACTCAAATAGCGTAAACATGGAACTCAAATCGCTTGATTAGGGTTTGATCAAATCGCATGTTAGTGTAACTCAAATCGCGTGACCTATATAAGCTCACATCGCCTAAAGACCTTTCTCAAACCGCGTAGACCTGAGATCAAACCGCCTGTTTTGTAATGCTCAAATCGCCTAACAGCTAGTCAAATCGCGTATACAGCTGAACAAACCACTTGCTATAACTGTCAAACCGCGTGTTTCACCTGGATCAAATCGCGCGATTTAACAAACCAAACCGCGAATAAGAAGAATGAAAATAAGCCAGAAATAAGCAGTTTTGAAGATTAAATAAGCCACAAACACTAACACTAATAAGCTACTAATGATTTTAAATAAGAAAGTACACAATTTGTTTAGAAAATAAGCTAAAAACCTATAAAACTTAGAAAAGGGAGCCGAGACTAAATAAGATCTAAAAAAGCTTTGAGAAGCTGTTTAAGAGAAAACAAGCCACAAAATATTTATTAAATATACTAGTTATGATTTTTGACTAGAAAGATAATAGCTTTTTTCAAATAAGCACAAAAACAAATAAATAAGCCGAATCTAATAAGCTTCCAAATAAGCCGTATGAAAGCTCAAACTAAACCACAAATCATCACTAACCCCACTCGAGGCTCTTGATACCACTTGTAAGATCCCGTATACTACTTCACCATCACATACATACATGATTGACGATTACAAGAAGAAAAGTAGAAAGAAAAGAGAAGAGTTTTAGAGAGAGGTTAGAGAGAGAAATAAGAGAGAAAGGAAGAATTGGATTATCAAGTGTAAATGAGAAACAAATGACAACCAAACCTTCTCCATGTGTGGAGAAGGGTATTAATTGTGCAAATATGGACACGATCAGGCTTCGATGGAGATCGAAGAGTTCTTGGGGTGAATGTTGGATTGCCAAGTCTTGAATAATCTGTGACAACACAAATAGAAACACTATGTTAAGTGAAGCGCAGGGGGTGTCTATACGAATCACCTTCAGCGTAAGAGTAAGTATGTGCTTTTAGGAGTAATGAGCGTATGTAAAGTAAGTAAGTATGTGTTAGAAGCGTAAAACATACATGAGGACCTTGGCATCTATTTATAGGTGATGAAATAGGTTGGAACAAGGCTCTGCAGATAAATCAGTGATCGTGGGGTGTCCCATGATTTAAGGGGTGATTCAAGGATAATGTACCATGATCTCTACCTTGGCGGGAAAGCTTTGGTAGAGAAGGAGAATGTGGGTTTAGACTTGACCAAGTTTGACCTCTGCCCTAGTTTCGTCAAAGACCTCACCTTGAAGGGTATGGGTCTTCGCGTGGCGGATTCCCATACTGGTAATCATCGTAAATATGATTTTACGCCACTAGAAATTATTCAAAGGTTCCTAGGTATATTTGAGAGTAGATCCCTTTCGAGCTCGAAGGGGAGGCCTTTGAGTCAGAGGGGAAGGTACGTCATCAAGCCCCCCAGTCGAATGTAATGTATACATCTATGGATGCATTGCTTTCGACTTCAATATAGATAGCATCGGAGGCCTTATCGAAGACCTAAGACACGTGTGCTGTTCGCATTAAATGCTAATCCCACTTGCTAGGAAGTTAGTTACAAAGTTACCCCAAAATAATGAAGAGTCCTTCTTGGTAAATGTAAACGTCCCATCTCTGGCTAGAATTTAAAATTCAAAACTACCCTGATATCTGGCCACACACGTGTACGAACCAAAATTCTCTCCATTTGTTATTTAAAAAATTTATTGTTTAAATCTTATCTTCACTTTTTACCTTCTGCATTTAGTTAATCACTGTTACCAAATATTTATTCCACAAGGTAATTCTTCCTTCTTTTTTCATGGACGCCAAATTCATCATCGCTTCATAAACGTGTACCTTGACTAAAGATGAACTTTCCCAATTAGTTGTTGATTACGATATTCCACAGAATATCAGGGTTCTTCTTTTAAAAAGATCCCAAACCATTCTTGATGCTCCTCTTGGATTCGCTAGTTTATACACCCATCATTTTATTCTCTCGAACCTAAGGGTCCCAATCCCCAATTTTATATGTGAAGTGTTAAATTATTTCAATGTACATATTTCCCGCTTCAATCCGTTCAGGATGGTAAAACTCACAACCTTTGTCGTTATGTTTAAAGCATACGGCAACGAGCCTAGCGTTGACCTTCTTTGGGCATTCTTAAATCTCGGTCCCACTGGTGACTGGTTGACTCTTTCCAATAGGGGTGGTTCTAGCATACCCAAAGCTTTAACCAAACCTATAACTCATATCAAAGGCTGGAAAGGCAGCTTCTTTTTCATAAAAAACAAGATAATTCCTTTCAAATATTCTAAGCTTCTTCTAGAAGATAACAAA
>BQNB010074043.1:0-31919 GCA_026074375.1 Tanacetum coccineum
CTCGTAGCCCCACTTTTTACTGGTTTTTCCGTTGGAGGAAAATGATACTCAAATGTGTTTTGAAATGTTTTGAATTGATTTATGCGAAATGTGGTTTTGTTTTGGGACAAGTTATATGCTTATGACTGCTATGTGAATATTATGTGATGCATGATTGTTTGGATCAGATGGGTGCCTACCCAGTATTTGCATGATTGTTTGGATCGGATGGGTACGCCTACCCAATATTTGTGTGATTATTGGAGCGGATGGGTACGCCTACCCATGTTTGTGTGTGGTCCTGCCCTAATTTTAGTACTCCATCTGGTAGGCCCTTTAGGTGCGTAAGTGACATATGGTTATTGGTTAGCGGTGATGCTAGATTTGTTTGCATATATTCACTGTCATGTAGCACTATTGTCCACTGTGGAAGTATTGGCACAACTTTTAGGTTTAAGGTCAAACCTACGAGCTCACCAACATTATTGTTGACGTTTTTGAGTATCATTTTCAGGTGAAGTGAAAGAGGAATAGTTTGGTGATTGATAACAGGCTTAGAAGTATCCCGAGTGGAATTTCGTTTGAAGTCTTGCTTGCTTGTTATTTTGATTCTAGTTTTGGATGTTATGGAATAAGTTTGGATTTTTGGTCCCCTGTGAGGGCGTTAGAATAATTGTAAGAGATTGTGGATTTCAGGGTGTGACAGATTGGTAATAAGAGCCAAGGTTATAAAGAACTAGGTGGATTGGCCTAGACTATAACCTAAGATCCGTCGTTTATTCGCGTATAGGATCTATGTGCGCGGTGTTCCGCTTTTGTGTGCCTTTGTGTGTTCATGGTTTGGTGCCTTAGTTATGTCAGTCATTGAAATGTGTGGGCTCAATATTGAATATGAATGGGAAAGGATGCGAATATAAGTACAGTGGCCAATGTAATTATAAGCGTATCACAACTCACTCATACTTGGTATTGTGGTTCACATAAATCGATGTTGATACTGTAGGGTGGTGTTATGTGTATATCGGTATATATAGTAAGATATTCTATATATATATATATATATAGTGGCCAACGTGGTTATAAGCGTATCACAACTTACTCATACTTAGTAATGTTGTTTTCCATGCGGGGAGTAAAACAATCAGGGGAGATCGACATAGAGTTCGAAATAGTTGAGCACACGGTTAAGATAAGTAAGATAAGGATCTTTATGAACAAGTTTACATAGCAATTATCATATTAAACCTCCAGTTACAAATCCCGCCCATACAAGACTTGTGAAACTCAGATTCATACATAATTCTATTGTATAAGGTTATGAAAATAAGTTCGAGTAAAACGATATTGTATAAGGTTATGAAAATAAGTTCGAGACCATTGCATCGCTCACAATATCTTAGACAAATTTTAGAGACCATTGTGTCATCCACGATGTCTTAGAAAAGTTTAATATCTATATAAACAACTTCCATATAAGTAAATAGAGGAATAAACGTAAGGCGAACGTAAACCGCGAAGAAGAGATAACCGCAAAGAAAAGATAATTGCAGAGAAAAGATAGGCGTAAGATCATAGCAAAAACACGTATAAGGCACACATAAAAGCACGTAAGGATCACATACTGGTTATAGACCTGACCAAGATATTCCACCTAGATATTCTACCTGGTTCTCTATAACATTGGCTCTGGATACCAATCTGTCACACCCCCAAACGGAGCCTGGACGGAATACGTGTCCGGGGGTGTGACATCATAATATACATCACAAAAAGTACAAAGAACAACCACTAATGGACGTTTTGAAAATCATAACTCGTTGTATTTATTAAAAATGGGTAAGTCTTACAAGATTTGAAATGAAATTTAAAACGTTGCGGAAGCATAATTTAGTTTTCAAAAGACAACGATTATGAATGATAAGAAAAGTCTTGAGAGATGATATCATATTGCACGTGGACTCCACTTAGTACATCAGAGAAGTCCAAAGCTAAGTACCTGAAAAACATGCTTAAAACGTCAACATAAAGTTGGTGAATTCATAGGTTTAGTTCAAACGTAATTAGTGTGGACCACAAGTTTCCAAAACGTATGCAACAGTTATAACAGATACAACTTCACATAAAAAGGTATTTACGTTGTGCTAAGCTCATGACACCGAAGCTAATAGTGAAATGTAGCATGTACATTGCTATAAATTTTCTTGCCCTTACAAGTGTCCAACCAAAGACCACCTAACTAGTTTCGACATGACATATATTTGTTAGTTCTTGGCGGTCTCGAACTAGTAAGTGCTTCTTACCCGGATAGGGATAATTAGTCCTAATAGATCTATTTATTCATTCGCGCTTACTTAACCAGCTAGTCGGTTAAAGGTAATTAACGGTTCATGATAATTCGAGAAATAGTGGTCTAAATGCTACTTAGGCACACGTAAACAGGGAAATCTCACGTATAGTACTTGTGTCAAGTTTAAAAAACAAGCAATGTTTCTCACCCCAAGTTATAAAACATTTATTCAAAACGAGTAAAATGTGGGGCTATGAACTCACCTTAAGCGAGCAGTGGGTCAAAAGAAATCAATCAAGCGAAGATGAATCACACGGTCCTAGCGATAACCTAGCATATAATTGTTGTTTGAGAATGATGTACAGCGGAATAACTCTTGACGCAAAGACTGGCCATCCGAACATGAGTAGACAAGGCGTATTAGTTCAAAACATACTTTCCAAAATTATAAGTTTTTAACAAGTCTCGACACTTTAACTTCTTTCAAAAATATTTTGTCTTTTACTGTATTTCGTCTTTTAGTGTATTTCATCTTTTAGTGTATTTCGTCTTTTAGTGACCCAACACATCAGCGTTGACTTAATAACCACAAATGTTGACCTAGACTCAACACTTAACGTTACTCTTCATTTTATTATTAGTTTGAAAATAAAAGTATATTTTTTCGACACGTTTATAGAGTTTATAAAATTTCGACATGACCTTTCTAAAAATATCAAATTTCCATTTTTATCCAACTCGACTCGTGAAAATATCCGTTTTATAAAAGTACACCTTTTATTGACCCGTAAGAATATCCGACAACTAACTTTATCACGATCCTACATTTTATTAAGTTATCAACATGACAAATAAGTTTTTAAAACACCATTGTGTGAGACACATATGGTTCGAACCATATGGACTCTAAAAAGTCTATCCGTACAATTTTTGACAACTCCGCAAAACCACAACAAATCCTTTCTAAACCTAATCCCATCGACTTTCATTTCACGCTTTCAACAATAAACCATTATTTAACTTAAATTCCTTCGCCGTCAATATTTAAACTCTTTATATATGATAATCTCAAATAAATGATATAGCCTTAGTAATAACAATATTATATATATATATATATATATATATATATATATTATATATTATAGATACTATATATTATTTTATATATAATTATTATATATATATATATTATATAGAGAGAGGAGAGAGAGTGAGGAGAGAAGACGAGAGAGAGAGTAAGGATCCAGTGAAGAAGTAAATTAAAATAATAAAGTGGTGAGAAGTGAACTTAACCAACATTTGAGATGCAACGGACTTGGCATTAGATGCATTTGTATTCATTTAGAGGCACCATTTAGAGTTTTCTCGAAAGTTAATTTGATGTGTTGATGGTGCAAAAATTGAATTTCATTATTTCGAGGCATGTAGTAGGAACAATATAGAAGAGAAATCTATTGTAATGCATCTATGCATCTAAATAAAGTAGAAAAACAACATCTATGATCTCATTATATGCATCTAAAGATTATAGAGATGCATCTTATTTAAGTCGGTGCATCTCGGTTATGCGGTATAGTTAATTCATATCCTTTTTATTTTTAAGAAAACTTCTCATTTGTCATAACTATATATATATATTATTATATATATTATATATAATATATTTATATATTATATATATATATATATATATATATATATATATATCAAAATGGTCATAATAAACTTTTATTCACAAAAGTACAATTATTTTTCATGTTCTTCCATTTATGTTTAAAAGATTTAAAACTTGAGACTTGTAGTTTTATAGATAAATTAGATAATGATTTTCACAACGATCCGCTTTGTACACCTCATTCGGAATGATCATACGAATGCAAAAGTACAACTTATTTATGAAAAAGAAGAGATGCCTTACAAGAAAATACGAGGAGAATATGATTAGAAACTAAGAACAACCCAAACGTTGTTTATAAAATACCCGGATATAATAAGAATCAACCTCGAACAATATATCTTCAAATGATTTTGATCTAAGATTGAAAAGTATGAATTTGTGTGTGTGTGTGTGTTGGTTCGAACAAGAGGGAGGAGAAGGAAAGATATGTGTATTTTTTTTGCAAAGAGGGAATGAGTGAAATATAAGAGACTTGGATGTGTAACTTATAAGCTAGAAATTTAAATCCAATGAGTGTGTGTGAGCTAGTAGGTGATGGCAAGAGACAAAAGATCAAGGGGGGACCAAAATGATCTTCCAATGAGGGTGAAGGAAAGGACTAGCACTTGTCATAAGGTGGGGAAACATGTTCCCTTTGATTTCAATATTCAAATTGTAAGAATCTTATGTGTGTGTGTGTTCGGTGCAAACATAAGCCAAGGGGTGACTAATTTGGTCTCCAACATTCTAGGAACATAGTGCTCTCATTTGATTTAATTTCAAGGTTTCATGCATATACTTATGTCATTAGTTTTATCCGGAACACACAAACAAAGAAAACGAATAACGACTTCATGTAAATTTATGAAATTTTAAATATCAATTAAAAACGTAAAAACGCGTCTACTGACGAAAGACTATGATGATTGGATGCACGGATCACTTCCGGCAATGATTCTCAGTAAATAACGGAACAACTTCCCGGTTACCTGATCACTTCTGACTACACTCTTTAATACATAGTAAATATATATAAAATATACTTATAAATATATAAAAAGGAAGGTAGGAATCAAAAGATCTCAGTTATAGTAATCCGGAAGTATGATTCCTGGGTCGTTATCCCCGATGAGGAAAGCAATTGAAAGTCGAGAGTCGTTTTGAGAATCGATACTTGAATGTGATAAGATTGATATTGGTTATCTAAAACTACGAGAAAATTCAGGCAAAAACTTAAAAATACTTAAGGGAAGACAACTTTTTAGCTAAAAACGTAAAACGGGAACCCTAAACTGTGACTAAAAACCCTAAATTTCCAAAAATAAACCTAAAATGAATTTTTCACTTTTAATTGACTAAAAAGTAAGTTTAAAAAAAACTAGAACAAAAACGGAGTTGAATTGAGCTTAAAAACACGAAAAACGTGAACGGGAATGAATCATGTTCTTTAAAAAGTGAAATTTTGCAAATTAAACCCTACGGAAGCAAAACTATTTTTCCTAGGAACTATATGATAAAAGAAAATTTTCTAAAAAAGAATTATATTTTTTTGACTTTTTTATAATTTTTTATGAATTAAAAACGATTTTAAAGAAAATTAAATATAAAAAATACTAAACATTTTATAAAAATTCTGAAAAAATTATGAAAAATAGCTTGAATAATGAGGAATCTAAGAAAAATAAGCTTGGAAACACAGCTTATCAAATAAGCTGTGAAATAAGCCAAAACAGCTTATAAACCAAAAAGGGCTAAAATGTATATAAAAGATAGATTATGCAAAGAAATACCGGATGAGCTATTGTAGCACAATGGTTGGGAGTGTGGGGGATAAAATGCTTGGTGAGGGTGGTAGAGGTCCCGGGTTCGAGCCTTGCTCACCCGGGGTTTCCCACTATCCCAAGTGTTTTTATTTTCGCCATTTTTTATAACTTTTTAGAAAACTTGAAAATAAGCACTTTTTACAAAGCAACCTTTTTTATAAACCTCAAATAAGCCCAAAAATAAGCAGTTAAAGACAGATTTACTTATACTAAACTAAACCACTAAAAAGCTAACTGATTGGGCAATTTAAGCACTAATAAGCAAATGAAATCTTAAAATAAGCTAAGACAGACAATAAGCTATGTCTAATAAGCTCATAAAAACAAAAATAAGCACAAATGATAAGCTAGATAGACAAAAAAGCTAAAAAAAACTTAAAATCTATACTAGAAAGCAAATAAGCTCAAATAAGCAAATGGTAAAACCAAATAAGCTAAAATGGGCTTATACTAATCTAAATAGCTAAACTAAACCTAAATAAGCAATTACAATAAGCAGATAAGCTAAAATAAAGAAATAAGCACTTATGGTGTAACTGTTAACCAAACAGCCCCTTAAGGCACCTTTGAGCTTATTTTTCAATAAGTTAAAGGATCCTTATGGACTTTTGGCTTATTACCCTAAAAAGTATACCTAGAATACTACTTAAAACAACTTCGAAAAAACATTTTGAAGATCAAATAAGCAAAGAAAAAGCCTGATTAAAAAGCTACTTATTCTAACTTAACTATGTTTTTTATTTTTAAGCAAAGATGCAATAAGCTAAATCCTAACCTTAATAAGCAATGAAATGACTAAATATTATGGATCTCAAACCTACAAACAGATCAAAATTAGACCCCAAAGAACATATAGCAACAATCCAAAAGCATTTTGAAATGAAGGATAAGCCACAACAAGCTTTTGAAAAAGCAAAATCTTAAATTTTCTTAAACTCTTAGCACTTTTGACAGCAATCAATGAAATCAAATGCACAATGCAATACACTTAACCTACTTGCATAAAACACTTTAACATGCACATCAAACATAAAAATAAGCTGCTAAACTAGACTTAAGCAAATAAGCTACATTAACAGCTTATAGCATCTTAGAATCAAAACTCATGAAGACATATATTAACAAATAAGTTTTAGACTTTAAAAACTTTTTAAAACAGCTTAATTCCTTTTAAATGGGCTTATTAAACTTAGCTTAGTGATCCAAAAGAGTTTTTAAATCATTTTGACCCGTTTGACCCATTGTCCCAAACACCCTTTTAAAAATAGTTTTAGATTATTTAACTTGATAAAAGCTGTTTAAGCTAAAACTCTTCAAAGACCAGATAGTAAACAGCTTATAACAACTAAATGAACATATTTCAACAATCCAATAAGCACAAAAAATAAGCTAACAACTAATGCTACTTTTTTTTATGACTTTTTTGTATTAAAAACATGAAAAGTAAGATCTAAACAAACAATTGATCTAAGTAAGCACTAAACACAAATAATAAGTAATTATAAGCTAATATAAACTCTAATAAGTAAATAATAAGCAGTATGAAACAGATTAAAGCTAATAGAGGAAATTTAAGCTTAATTGTAAAGAAGAAACTTACAGGAGCCTTTGCTCTAAAAACAAGGCAATGAAAAACCCATGTGAGCTATCAACAAGCTCTAACATTATCACAAGATAAGCTATAAAGTCAATAATCTCTTCCAGTAGCTTATCATCCAAAGCAACCAAAGCTTAGGTATTAAACTGATTTTAGATTTAAGTAAAGTTAATGACTGAATTTAGTTCAATATAAGCTTAGAGACTTAGATGAGTTTGAGATGAGCTTATTAGAAGCTTATGCAACAGTAACAGATTATTAATCATTGTTTTGTATAAAAGTAAGCTTAAGAAAAGAAATATTAAAGTAGGAAAAACTTAATTTCTATTAATGAAAGAGATGATTACAATACTGGAAATTGAAATTTCATTAAGAGAACTATAAGCTAAAACAGTTTGAAAAGAAAATACATAAGCCAAAAATTTAATAAGCTAAAAAAAATCTAACTCCTTGCTTTGTGTGAAGAGGCCTCTATTTATAAGCTTAAGAAGAATGATCTAGGCTCTTTTTACACGCTCCTCTTGAGTTGATCTCATCCCTTGAATCTTTGCCAATCATTGGATCCATATTATGACCGTTGGATTGATATTATGATCACACGGATTGCCAACGTGGCATTCCGTGTGTCAGACCCCTTTGTGCTTCTTTTGCACTAGATTTAGTGCAAAATCTTAATCATTGGTGTGTTTCTTTAATTGCCCGAGTGTCCTTCCTTGTGTGCTTGGACCAATAAGAGCTCTCAATGACATATAACTCTGCCATATTGTACCTTGTCACTTGAATTGTTGAGCCACGTCCTCAATTTAGATTTAACCCATGATTTTGACGCGAGGTAAATCGGAGGAGACAATGAATAGTAACAAACGGAATTTCCCGCGCCCTCTTTCTTTTTATATCTTTGTTTGACCACAGGGTTTGGGGGTTTGACTTTGGGTTTTTATAAAAAAATTTATAGCTGGCCCGTGCATTTGGGGCTTGGGTATTTGAAATGGTAAGGTGATTGTTTATATAATAATTTAACGACCAAGTACTCTTAAGTATAAAGGAGATAACGGTGTTAGGGTTTTAGGGCTTTTTGTGAATTTGGTTTAACATTAAGGGTATTTGTGGTATTTTCAAAGGTTTTGTTTTCTTGTGATTGACCAATGTCGACCAAGAGTTGACTTTATTGACCTTTTGCTAGAAAATTCTGGCTCTTTTGTACTTTTTTCGTTCCCGTGTCCGTGTTTGTCCGGTTTTGACCGTTTTCTTGTGATTTTTGCATTATCCGTACCTACACATTCACAAACAACAAAATACACAAATACAAGTATATTTTTGCACATTATGATCATTTTAAGGGTCAATTTGGATATAAAAAGGATATGTGTGAGTCCCTTGTTGAATAGATCTCTGCAGCCTATTAAGGATGATAGCCAAGATGTATAAATACAGTTGACTATGTAGAAACACTGAATATGAATACTATGTGTTAATGCGGAATCTTAACATAAGTACTAAGAAGAACAATGAAAAACTAAATAATAATTTCTATTAATCTGCTTTGAGTGATTACAGATTACTAACTATGAGATATGAATTTGTATGAGATATAATGAGGTCGTATGTCCCTAACTATGCCAATGGGATCCTTTTATATAACTAAGGAAAACCCTAAACAGGCTTACAAAAACGCGTTACAATATCTTTTCCTACAATATCCTCATACAAATCTCTTAAACGTACGTAACTATTTCTACTATCGGTACTAACTAACGATCAGTACATAACATTTGTAACTGTCAAGTACTGAACTATAACTATCAGTGACTAACACTTGTGCGTCCCTTGTTTGAATAGATCTCTGCACTATTAAGGATGATAAATCATAGAATCAGTTAATAATCCAAGATCAAAAAGCCAAGTTGGTCTTTTCACTGCAACATTTGTTTTGTTTCTCTAAAAGAGGTGATGGTCAGGTATTTCTTCAACTCTTTTGGTTTCCTATAATGGAATCCTCTAAAAAAGCCATGCTTTGTTTTATTGGTAGAGAATACCCAACTAAGAACCCTTCATCTGATTTTCCAGCCAAACTTGCCCAGGTGGTCAATGGTATTCAAGATGGACACATGTCACCCAAGAAGGTCTTATATAACTTTTAATTGTTTATTTTACCAGTTAAAAGTTCATAAGTGTCTTATTATGCAGTGCTTGGTCCACGTAATACCCTGTTTAGAACATAACAAGCAGTACTAACTGCTTCAGCCCAAAAAGTGTTAGGTAAAAATGAATCTGCAAGCATGGTCCTAGCAGCCTCAATAAGGGTCCTGTTCTTTCTTTCAGCAACTCCATTTTGTTGTGGAGTTCTGGCATTACTATATTCCCTCTTGATCCCTTTTGACCCACATAATTCAATAACATCCTTTGTTCTTAAATTCTCTACCATTATCACATCTAATAGTTTTACTTTTTTATATTAATTTTCTCATTGTCTTATAAAGTCCTTCAGGATTCTCTAGTCTTTCATCCTTAGTTCTTAAGAAAAACACCCAACTAAACCTGCTAAAAATCATCTTTGATAACTAGCAATAGTCATATATTTTAAAGCTCCATACAGATGTAGTCCAAACTAAACCATATGAAGAAGTTGGTAAGGCTTGCTAATATAGTCTAACTGTATTTGGCCTTACAGGAGGCCTTTTTGCTTTCCTTTCTGACAAGCAACACAAGTGTGGTCATTTTGAAAAATCTTTAAAGGTAAACCTCTTACAAGGTTTCCCTTTACAAGTTTGTTTAAGTTTTTGAAATTGACATGACCCAACCTCCTATGCCATATGTTAGATTCATCATTGTGGCCTTTTGCAATTAAACAAGCTAAACCTCCTAACGGTATAATGTCCTCTAAATTGAAACTGTACATATTGTTTTGTTCTGGGGATTTAAGTAATAACTTTGATTTCATCAGGTAACTTAAATTCAGGAGATAAAATAGCGTACATTCCTAGTCAGTAAACAGAACTTGTTCTTTTTGTCACACTTTTGGACACAGAAAAGAGAAATTGAAATGTCTGGAAGTTGCTTTCCACAAAGCACACATCCTCAAAATCTAACTTACCAGTTTTTATTTTACCTTTACCAGTGATGTAACCTTTACTACCTCCAAAAGTAACAGGGCCACCATTAAAGTCTTAAAATTCAGCAAGGTAGGCCTTGTTTCCAGTCATGTGCCTGGAACAACCACTATCAACAATTCCTTTATTCTTTAAAGCTCTATGTGGATGGTCCTGCACATCAAATGAAAGAGATTAGATTCTCTTAGGGACCCAAGCCTGTTTGGGCTTGAGTCTGCTTAGTGGATCTTTGAAAGTGTAACAGTTTCTAAGACTGGATCCACCATTGTATTTGGAGACATTGTGCCTGGTCCGTCCGAATTAACACGTATAAAATATATAATATATAAATACATAATAATAAGGAGGATAATCAATAATAGTATAGTAAGTATTTTCCGTCGGGTTCTAGAAAATCGCCTTTAACCAAAGCAATTTATCAAAAACTTTCCGGGTCGTTTCCTCGGCGAGAGGTGAATGGAAATCTACGTTCAAGTTGTAAATCGAGCTTGATTGTCATTTAAGTTTTTGGTTTTGGATCTAAACTATTTTTATATTGAAAATTAAACTAATTTTAATTCTATGATTTAAAACTACAAGATTATACTAAATTTGATTTAAAAGATATAATTGACAAATTTGCTTGCTAAGTGACGTGAAATGTTCATCAAGTGCGGGCTTAGGTTTAATGAATTAAAATCCTTAAAAAACAAGTTTCAAGAAATTAAATGACAAATAAAGTAAAATGCTTATTAAAAATAAATGACAAATATTTAAATTGCATTAAGAATAAATGACGGTATGTAAATTACAAAAAATTAATTTTAAACCTTTTTAAACCCGCACCTAAATTCCAAGTCACTAATCACTTCGCAATCACAAGTAAACTACTCACTACTCATAACGAAATTAATCATAGCATTTAATAACTAAAATAAATCTACACTAAGCATGGCAAAAATCTAATAAGCAATCATATAATAAAACGATAAAATAAATTTACTCTAAGTATTGAAAAAGGATTAGAAGATAAACCGAGTTGAAGACCCGCAATTAAACGAATACCACCCGGTTTATTTAGCTAAAGCAAATAATTAAATTCGGTTTATCTTCTAATCCTTTTTCAATACTTAGAGTAAATTTATTTTATCGTTTTATTATATGATTGCTTATTAGATTTTTGCCATGCTTAGTGTAGATTTATTTTAGTTATTAAATGCTATGATTAATTTCGTTATGAGTAGTGAGTAGTTTACTTGTGATTGCGAAGTGATTAGTGACTTGGAATTTAGGTGCGGGTTTAAAAAGGTTTAAAATTAATTTTTTTTAATTTACATACCGTCATTTATTTTTAATGCAATTTAAATATTTGTCATTTATTTTTAATAAGCATTTTACTTTATTTGTCATTTAATTTCTTGAAACTTGTTTTTTAAGGATTTTAATTCATTAAACCTAAGCCCGCACTTGATGAACATTTCAAGTCACTTAGCAAGCAAATTTGTCAATTATATCTTTTAAATCAAATTTAGTATAATCTTGTAGTTTTAAATCATAGAATTAAAATTAGTTTAATTTTCAATATAAAAATAGTTTAAATCCAAAACCAAAAACTTAAATGACAATCAAGCTCGATTTACAACTTGAACGTAGATTTCCATTCACCTCTCGCCGAGGAAACGACCCGGAAGGTTTTTGATAAATTGCTTTGGTTAAAGGCGATTTTCTAGAACCCGATGGAAAATACTTACTATACTATTATTGATTATCCTCCTTATTATTACGTATTTATATATTATATATTTTATACGTGTTAATTCGGACGGATCAATTTTTGGCGCCGTTGCCGGGGAGAGGTGTAGCGATTTTTACGGGATTGTTTGTGTTCGAGCCTTGAAGATCCTTTCTTTGGAAAGTTTATTTTCGTACTAAAAAATATAAAAATCCAAAAATATTTTTCTTCTTATTTTATTTTTATTTTTCCTATTCTTTTATAAATATTAAAAAATTCCAAAAATATTTTTTCTTTCTTATTTTTATTTCTTTTCTTATGTATCATTTTCAAAAGCTAAAAATATTCTCCTTTATCCTCTTATCCGTTTAATTCTTTTCTTTAACCCTCTATTTGTTTAATTCTTGATGTCGACATTTGGGCTTTATCCGTGTTATAATTGTGGAAGGACAAACGAATTCCCACAATGCCCGTGTTCGACTTGTGAGGTGTGCAATTTTTACCTTAACGACGGAGTTTTGTCTAAATTGGGTAATCCCGACTTTCGAATTTTTTTCGAAAACCCTCCGAATTTCTCTCCGACCCACATCACAATATTCGCCAAATTTTAGTAATAATTTGGTAAACAATCATTACGCGTTTCTGATTGTCCATCACGTGTCCCGTAATTTTTGAACCGAAACCGTGTAACAATCAAAACATTAGTCATAATTAATGACCATATGATTTACAAAAAGAATGTCAAATATATTTGTTTGTACCAATTGTGTGGTGTTTGTGATTTACAATGACGATTTCTCAATTACACAATTTATGGTGCGAATAAATGGTTAGACCGATTTGCGAAAATTGTGGGGGATATCATATGGATTATCAATGTACTCAACTCTCCGAAATTGAGATTTGCCGGCAAGCCGAAGAGATAGAACGACAACGGGAAATTAAGGAACGAAATCGAGTACATGAGGAAACGATGCAAATGTTGCGAGAAATGATTAAAATTCAAGAAGAGAAACGAATTTTCGAGGAAGCCGCGAGGCAAGAAGATGAGAAACGAATCGCCATAGAAAAGGAGGCCGCGGAGTTAGAAGCTAAACGTAAAAGTCAAGAGTGCTTAAATATCGAAGAAAAATCTATTCCTCAAGCTTCTATTCGTTCAAGAAAATCACGAATTGATCCGACTTTAAGTAATTTCACAATTTCTACCAAACGTATTCCTTTTTCAACCGTGGAAACCGTTAGCTCTCTAAAAATGGGGGATAAGCATCTTGACACACACAAAAGTTCACTTGAACCTAGTGTTAAAGATCCTATTCCAATCCCAAGAGAGTCCGACGTTTATTTTCCTAGATGTGGAGATTGTGATGATTAATCAAAACGGTTGATTTAAAAGTTCAACAACTTTGGATGCCTTCCATTTATGATGAAAATAATAAAATAAGGGAATGTTATATAATTAGGCCTTCCGCAATTACACCCGACTTACCCATTCCGGACTCTCTCATAATGGAGGATGAGCATCTCGACACTATTCCGGTAACGGAATCGGCTAACACAATCAAGTCTAGTGTTGAAAATGAGCTTGTCCCTACCCCAAGTGAGTTCCCTGCTTATTTATCCGATTATGAAAGGAGAGTGTGATGGCCCTGTTAATGATGAATCTCTCCGACTTTTGTCGACTTTCCTCGAATTCCTCTCCCTTTGATTCAAAAGATGATTTCACCTCTAGTGACAACGAGTCACTTTCTGATGAGGACGTTCCTAAAGAAAATTTCAAAATTATTCAAACCCTCTTTTTGATGAAGAAATCATTTCTACTAAGAAAGGATCCCGCATTGTTTCAATGCCGAGTCTTATCATGTCGAATTTGTGCTTAACCGTGATTACTTAATGATTCTTCTCCTAAGATTATTACCTTTCTCGAGGAGTTCTCCTTGAACTCCTCATAACTGATCCTATTCCACAGAGTTGTTGAAACCGACTCGTAAACGAGGAAGAAATTCGTCTTGCTGAGAATTTGTCGTATGATAATTCATCTCCACGACCGTCGGAAGAACGTAATTCTGAAATTGCTGATACGATTGTCGAGTTTCTCTCTCCACCTCCTATCCCCGTTGAGGATAGTGACTCTCTTATGGAGGAGATCGACTTATTTCTTGCTTCCGATGACTCGATGCCACAGATGGGCATTGAGATCTGACACTAATGACTCGGAAGGGGATATTCGTTTTCTTGAAGAATTGCTTAGCAGTGACTCCCCTCCCCTTCCGGAAAATGAGTCATTTTCTCTTGATCATTTTGATGAACCATCTCTTCCCCGTCCCCCTCCGGAACCACCGGATGTTGAGATTTGCTTTAATTTTGAACCCGATGCGGGCGTTGTTACTAAGAAAGTGGTGGGTGACATTTTTTAACACGATGTTCCTATGCCTAATCTTTTGCCCACCCAACCCACCCTTTGTCCAGTGTTTGACCTTTTGCTCCCATTTTCATCCGAAAACGAGGACAAACTGTTCAAACCTGGTATTTTCTCTTCTCATTTCTTATCTCATTGGGCCAAAATCACTTTTGATTTTTTTGAAAGCCCGATGATGATTTCTGGAGGGGACATTCATCACTTGGATGTCCCGTATCTCCATTTCTATCCTCCTTGACCAAGCTTAAGTGTGGGGGATCGAGTCAGGCTCAAGACTCGGTTAACAAAAACAAGCGCTTCTCGGGAGGCAACCCGTGTCTTTTCTTCTTTCTATTTTTCTTGATTAATAAGTGTGAGTGTTATTTTATAGCCTAAGTGTGGGGGCGTGTTTCTTTCTATGGTTTGTGGTATCGTTTTTTGCAGGATTCCTTAAGATCATGAAGACCCGTGCTTGTTTTCAATTCTCCAAACATCCGGTTTTTGATCTTTTACTTATTTTGGAATCCTCAATCCTGATCATGTATATATATTGTGTTTCCCTTTTCACACTTAGAATTTTTTGCATTTGCCTTTTTCATTCATAAGTGTGGGGGTAACACCCGACATTTTTAAACATTGAGGTCAATGTTCGATTCTAAGTGTGGGGGGGGGGGGGATTTCCTAGTCGCAAGTTGTGAAACAATTGCCTGTGCCTTGTTGTGTCCCTCGCAACCCCGTTTTGGCCATAATTTTTAAATTTTTAAGTCTTAATATCTAGTTTATTGTTCATATATATATATAGTAAAAAAAAATTTAGAAAAATGTTGAAAAATATAAATAGTTAGTTGAAAAAAAAAATAGTTGACACGAATGTAGGCTTTCCGTTGGTGAGAATGAAAAGTAAATTTTGACCTGACCGGTTTTATATCTTAGCTTTCTCCTTAACTGAAAATAGTATGTCCTTTGCTAATCTTTATAACAAGGAGCTATAAAATAAACTAGTCTAGCTTAAAAAGTCAAACTTTGCAGTTCCCCATAATTGACTTTTAAATAATTCAATGATGTGCTTTATTAGCTAAGTATTACGAGTTCTTTATAGCCAAATTTTAAATGAGAAGAACAAGAGATGATAAAGAGTAGTAGTATAAGTTTTTTTGATGCTAAACGTAGAATAGTTGGATTTCTTTAAGGCTCATGAGTGTTAATTGTGGCTTTTTCTCCCATAAGCTTGTTTCACTTTTATATATTATTGTTTAATAAATAGAGTTGTGCGGTTTTTTTGGTTAATAATTAGTTAATAGAAGTTTTCTTTAGTTCCTTTGTGATTAAGATGAGTACACATCAGGAATACTTAATACTCGACACATGTGTGAATGAAAATGAGAGCCAATCATTGGCTGATGATGGCTCAATCATGGTGCAAAATTACAATATCACCCCCTGGATCTTGTATAAATAAAACCCGCTTCCCCCCACATTAAGAGAGTTTTTTATACAAGATCCAGGGGGTGATATTGTAATTTTGCACCATGATTGAGCCATCATCAGCCAATAATTGGCTCTCATTTTCATTCACACAGATCAAGTATTAAAGCAGGCTTCGATCCACCGGTTCATTGAAGGCCACGTGCCCTTCATTTTGGCTTCCTTTGTACATAGAGAACTATATCCGTTAGATCATTTATTTGCAAATGATATATGAAACATTGAGTTGTATGAATTTTCTTCGCCATGTGTCGCATTTTAAGTTCGTACCCATCAAATAGAGAGTGCGCCAATCATGTGCACCATTTTGATATTAATTTGAGATCACGGTGCCTTGACGTCCAATGACCAACATAGTAACACATTTCATTGTTGGGCTTTAAGTTATAATTGGGCTTTTAGATAACATGGGCTGGCCCGGCCCATAAAATGGGTTACGGGCTGGCCCAATAAGATCCGAAGGCACCGTTGGACTCGTTTTCTCGCGCTCTTTCCACTGGTATGCTCGGGGACTTTTCACGACTTCATCTTGGTTTTGAGTAATAATTAAACTTGACCAAATTGAGCTTGATAATTCCCGTCTTTGCACCGTTTTTTTAATCCTTTTACCTGCAAGACATAAAAAATACCAAACAAATATATTTGCAATATAATTAAGCATATTTTAGCATTTTTAGTCCAATTAATAGTGTTTTCCGGGTTATAAATGATGTGTATTTTAGCGAACATCAGTGTTAGTTGTATCTTTGTGGTCTTCAATTACAACCTGTTGAGGACTTAACAGCAGTTTCCCTTTTTTCCCCAACACACTACTGCCTTTTAACTTAGCAGAATTAACTTTTGTTTTTTGATAAATTTGTGCTAAGTACTGATTTCTTTTTGAAAAGGCGTTGAAGTTGGTGAATGAGTTTGTGAAAAACATTTTTCTTGGTCTAACTCATTAACAATGGGCCTTAACTTTCATAGCCTACTAGTTGGTACTCCTGTCTGTTAAAACTTTGCCTAGCATTACTATACTTTTTATGTACCTGCTAGCTCTACAGTATTAACTACTAGAATTTTGCCAGATTAATTTAGTATTGCTGAAGGAACAAAATGTTTTGTTATTTACTCCTTTTCCACATTGTCCAAAAGGCCTTATCTCCCTTTCACTAAACTTTCTGTCCACCCAATGGCTTAACTCAGCATTTGTTATCGATCATCAACTCATGGAAATCACAATGCACTGATTAAATGATAAATACTACCACATACAGAAACATGCTCTAACAGTAAACCCATACCCAAATTCTTTCCTTATCAACTTAGGTTTTTTGACTATGTGTGAACTGATTCTTAACAGTTTCCCTAGGAGTTTTTACTTGCTGGTTAGCAAAACTAGGTGTTTCTTGTTGTTTTGTTGGTATAGACACATACTCATCTTCACTATCTGATTCATACTCCTCAATGATAGGAGCATCAGACCAGACCTTAGGTTGACATTCTACATTAGATTCATTGACAACTGGTTCAGACACTAATTCAGAGGGTTCTGTACTAATGTTAGATTCACAGGTATCAAATTCACTTGATTGGGATTCAGATTCACTAGGTTGAGTCTGTTTTGGACCATATGTAAATTGTGAGTAATCTACTTCAATATCAGGTCCAGAGGGCATATAATTCCCTGTCATGGGTGGGGGTACAACATGCATTCCACCTGCTGTAACAAACCTATCATACAAAGGTTGTTTTTCTAACTCACTCTCTTTATTCATAAAAACACTTTGTAAAACTTCATTTTCATAGCTCAAAATACCATCATATCTGTGATCCCCATACCCAAGCCCAAACTTATCATTAGCACTCATTTGGGTATTAAGCAGTTTACTAAGATTCTTAGAAGAGTTATGCCATTTTTCTACTTTAGCCTTTAAATCTTCTTTTTCTTTTTGAGCTTCTGCTAGCAATTTCTTATGGTATGTTAGAACATCTGTTTTATCATCTAAATCTATCTTCATAAATTTTATCTTTTGTTCATACCAAAGTTGACCTTGTTGATGAGCAACTAACTGTGCTTCAACTTTCTTAAGACCTTGAGAATATGCCTTTATTTCTATGCTTGCATCACTAAGTTGTTCTCTCTGAGCATCATACAGTTTTTTAAGGTTAGCATAAGACTCTTTACACTTATTTGAACAGGAAGTTACCTCTGTGTCTGATTCTGAGCTGTTGCAAGCCATCAAAGCATAATCTTCATCTTCTTCTGAGTGACTGGTCCAATCTACACCTTCTCCATCAATGGTCACTAATGCTTTAGAGTCCTCCTTCTTTCCAGTTCTGCTCCCATCCTTATTTCTAGAGTTCCATGCATCCCTCCTCCTATTATCTTGATTTCCCTTGATTCTACACTCTTTAGCAAAATGCCCTGTCTTGTGGCAATTGTAGCATTCCACTTTGGTTTTATCAAAGCCAACTGGTTCTTTTGCATTAAATTGTAGCTTTCTACTAGTCTTTTTGTAAAACTTTTTCATTCTCATTGAGATCATAGCTACTTGTCACTTTAAGTCAATTTCTTCAAGGTTATATTCATCAAGCTATTCTAAGTCCTCATGATCCAATTGAGGATAACTTGATTGATTAGCAAGCAAGGAGTATGATGATGTTTGTTCATACTGTGGGTTTTGACCAGAAGTATTGGAAACACTACAAGCGGTACTAACATCATTAGTACTGCTGGTGTTCTCAAAGACAAATGCTACATTTTGCGAGCTAGAAGATGATGTAGTAGAGCCTTTTACATCATTCTCAAAGACTCTTAGATTATTGTATAGATCATCAAAACTGAGACTGTCCACTCCTGGTTTAGTCCTCATAATTAAGGAAACTTGTGACCAGGCAAAAGGTAGAGATCTTAGGAATTTTTGATTTGCATCCTTAGTAGATACACCTGCTCCATGAATCTCTAATTGACTCAGAAGACTTTGAAACATGTCATAGCCTTTGTGAAGCCCTTCTGAGTTGGACACAGAGAATCCTTCAAACTGTTGCTTCAAGATATACTTCTGCATCTTCTTGGATTCATCATTTCCACCAAATCTAGATTTGATGGCATCCCACATCTCTTTTGCATCAATCATCTTATGAAATTTAGCAAGATGATCTTCTGGTAGAGCCATAAGCAAAGTGGTCCTTGCTTTTCTCTCTCTTTCTCTGGCTACAATTTCTTCTACAGTTCTAGGAGGCAAAACCTTAATTTGACCTTGTGTATCTGTAGTGATTAATACAGGACCATTCCTATTTTGTATAACCTCCAAGATTGGATAGTCTGTATGGGCCAAATAATGTTTCATTTTCATAGCCCATATATCATATTCTCCCTTTTTAAGAATAGGCAGTTTGATGGTTGAAACTATATGAGGAGTTTGTTGTGTTGGTGTTTGTGATGATGATGGTGGAGGTGGTGGTGGTGGTGGAATTTCATCTTGTGATCCAGACATGTTTAGTTTTGTAGGATGGAGATGTATAATTGGATTTGTTTGTTCTTCTTACTCAGAGTTTCTCACAGGCTCTGATATCACTTGTGAGTCCCAAACTGAATAGATCTCTGCAGCCTATAAAGGATGATAGCCAAGATGTATAAATACAGTTTGACTATGTAGAAACACTGACTATGAATACTATGTGTTAATGCGGAATCTTAACACAAGTACTAAGAAGAACAATGAAAAACTAAATAATATTTTCTATTAATCTGCTTTTATACATTTTCTATTGTAATTGCTGGTGTTAGTGACTTATCTTAGATTATAACTATGATATATGATTTTTGTATAAATTGTTCGCTTATTGAGCTCGTAGTGCTCGAATATCTTATTGAGCCAAGGTGGAGATCCTTTTAGTAGACCAAGGATAAACGAACTAACTGCTCTACAAAACGCGGGGCGGTTTAAAGATAATACATTATCTTTTCTTTAAAAGTATCCTTCTAATACATGATCTCGTGTAAGAACGCGGTACTAGTGTCTTAATTTATTCTACCGTTACTTACTAATATTCTGTATTTCACGTAATTAACATTTTGTGTATGTCCATGTTCTAACTATATACTATCGGTTTACTAACTATTTAGTTTATTTATTTTACTACAATAATACTCGTAATAATGTTAGGAATAAGTAATTTCCTAACTGTTTACTGACAATAACTATTTATATTGTTCATTTATGTTCTATAAGATACCAAAACAATTATATTGTTCATTTCTGTTTCTAAAGAAGTATAAAGCATTAGCACATTAAAATGGGCTACTTTCAACCCATTAAATGTTCGGTTGTTTTTTGCCTATTCTTTCTCTTTTACCTGTTTGTAATAAACATAACCCAAATTGACGCGCTAAGCTGACCTTACTTTATTTATAAGTTTATGTTACATGTGTAATCTCCTAGTCTTGATGCATTCACTAGTGGGACTGTGTTAGTTTTATGTTTATCTAGGATTAATATTTACGTGTTTGACCCCCTGCGAACCAGGTACACTTAAATGGTCATGCTGCTATAGCTTATTAATATCTTGGCTAAATTGTTTCTAATGTCTGCATTTAACTACATTTACATTCCCCAACCCATTTCTGATTACCATTTTTAATGTTTAATTTGGTAAACCATCATTATTATGCAGAACAACGTCCTTGTACCAGTAAGACCAGAACCTCCTGCTGAGATTGGAATCCAAAAGTTGAACTTTTACATAATACTATTTTGGCCCATGATATGATGTTAGCTTTGAAATAACCAAACCAACTATAAAAGGTGCAAAACCAATCAAGATAATCCAATAATTTGTTTCTTACTTGGTTAGTATAATTTGGTTTGGTTGTTTGGCTAAATCGAATGTTTAGGGGTGTTACAATATATTAATAATATAAATATAATATAAATATATAATATATATATATATATAAATAGTATATATATATATATATATATGTAATACCATTATACATATATATACATATAAAGTATACCTATTATGTATATAGTATATAGGAATACTTATAATGTATATATATGTATATATGCTATATATTATATAGGTTAGTCATATATATATAATATATTATAAAGATATATTATGTATATATATATATATGTATATCTTATAAATAAGTCTAAATTATAAATATTATATAACATGCATACCGTAAATATATATATATTATAGATATATGTATATATATAATATATATATATATATATATATATATATATATATATATATATATATATATATATAATATAATAAATAAATATATATATTATATATATATAATATATATGTATATGTATGTATACATATATAGACATATATATACATATAATACATATAATAACATATAAGTAATACCTATGTATTTATAATGATATAGGTATACATATATTATATATGTATATTATATTGTATATAGGTAACATACAAAATATATCTATATATATATATAATAGTAAATATAAATATATATAATCATAATAAAATAATATAATATATAAAATATATATATGTATTATATAAAATACATACATTATATACTAACATACATAATAATAATATATAATATATATATACATACATATATATATATATATATAGTGGAAACTAGAATGGGTGTTAAATAGTTTTTACCATTTTAAAAATGAAACTTAGATTGTCGACTTATGTGAATTCAAGAGATATAAACAAGTATATATGATAGCGATGTAATAAACAAATAAGTAAACGAAGTATAAACAAGTTAAGATAAGAAAGATCAAACCGATGACATTCGTCCCACTTTTATTGTCCTCATTTGACTTTTTAAAGTCTGTGGAAACTAGAAGGGGGGTTGAATAGTTTTTACCGTTTTAAAATTAAAACTTAGATTGTCGACTTATGTAAATTCAAGAGATATACACAAGTGTATATGATAGCGATGCAATAAGTAAATAAACTATCTACAGAATGTAAACAAGTAAAGATAAGAAAGATCAAACCGATGACACAATGATTTATAGTGGTTCGGCTATGAAGCTCCTCTTCGCCCTACTCTACTCCCCAAGTACCCAACTTGAGAGTTATCTTCACTATGTCAACAAGCTCCCTTTAGGCGGAGAAAACCGTACACGTCGCTTACACTTTTTCCGGTACTAAGCTAAATACCGAGTTCTACTTCGAGATAGAACCAATCTAACACACTATGTATTTTGAGGCCTAAATACTAACCTATCATACACATATGATACACACAACACACAACATAAGATATACAAGATGAATGATTATCACAAACGTGATGACACAACTAAACTATTAACACTTGAAGCTTGACGTCTTCTTGAGTGTTCTTCACTAAAGAGTGGAATGAGTTGATCACTTGTAATGGATTATGTAACAAGTATAATGATCAAAGAATATATAAAAGATAAAATATATGTGAGAAAAATATTTGTCAAGAGTTGTATAAAATGAAAGAATGAGGTTGGTATTTATAGGCAACCTTTTGAAATTCAAATCTGTCCCAGGGGAACAAGACGTGCGACCCACGGATCCCCCATCCCCTGGATCCGTCCAGTGTTTTTGGTGGATCCGTGGGTGGAGCTGGGACAAAATTTGTCATTTTGTGATTAACCCCAAATCTATACAAAATATTATTTTGTACTTATTAAAACTAGTTTAATGGATTCTTCTAGAAGAAAATATTTCTTATCACCAATAAGGAAAGATTTTCTAGATTTGGGAAGATTTGGAAAGATTGTTTCCACTTATGGTTAATCTTATTTTGTCTTACATGATTAATATAACTAGCTTATAATTAATCATGTGTTAGCTTAAATCATTTGATTAGAAAAGATTTATGCAAATGATAATATTTTTCTTTGATCATTAACTATGTTTAATAATGTCATATTCATACCTTAAGTGATTTGTCGGCGTCAAGTAAACTTTCGACTAAATAACTTGTTTACGTAAACTTTTACGTAGTATGACATTATATTTGTTATTATCAAAACATGAAGATCATTAAATATAAATATCGTTTTTGCGCGAATATTTGTATTAACAATCTCCCCCTTTTTGATGATGACAAAATATAAACTCATGCTTATTTAAAAGTTACTAAATAAGTATTTAGTAGATGAGTTTACATATCTTCTCCCCCTTTTTGTCGAAGCAAAAAGTGTTGTAGAGGCGGTCCTTGCAAGTCTTGTTTTTGACGAATGCTAAGTCACTTGGGTACGAATGCAAAGTGCTCTCCCTTGGTGTATACTCCCCCTTGCTTGGGGCACCAAGGAATCAAGCTATGGATGCTTTGCTACAAAAGAAAGTTAGTAGACAAGCAAATATATATATATGACAATTACAAAGGCACACATATACATTTTATGCAATAAACATCCATCATCAACAAAGCAAATGAAAATAATGTTAAATCCATTATAAGGGATAAAACATAAAATTTAGCATTAAATCCATTACATGATAAGCTTAAACAATTAAAAATCCTAAATCTTAGGATAGAAAACATTTTCCCATATAATTAGAAAATATCATTTTTCCCATATAATTCGTAGGGTGAGACACAAAATCCATGCGGCTAGTGCGCAAAATATGGTGGGTTGGATGGAGAACCAAGGTGATGTCGGATGTAGAAGAACATGTAGTTGACCTGGTTTCTAAGCATTTGGATTTCATGCCTAGTGGTGCTACAACATTGACAAAACATGTTGTGGAGGTGAGGCATGTCATTTGGATGAACAAAATCCAAGATGCTGTTTGGAGGGTTAGGAAAATCATGATTTTCAAGATTTGGTGGTAGGTTTTAAGTGTTTTCAAGTTGAGGTGCATTGTTGTTAATGTTGACAAACAATGGTTGAGGTGGTAAGTGTTGTTTAAATCCGGGTGGTGAATGTGGAAATCTAGGTGGTGGTCATGAGACACGAGGTGGTAAAGATATATTTAAAGGGCCCGGTGGCCAATTGTTCATGGTTGACACATAAGGGTCATTTGGTAACAAAGTTTGTGGTGGAAGTTCTTGAGGTTCGAGTTTCATTAGGATGACAAATCAGAGTTTGGGTGGAGGAGCAACATGAGTTGGTTTTGGTGACTCACTTGGAGATGATGATGAGGTGTAGTGAGTGCTCCTACTAGAGGTAGATTTGGATGGATCATGTGGTGGTGAAAGAGTTTTCTTTGTAGG
This sequence comes from Tanacetum coccineum, assembly GCA_026074375.1. Classification (NCBI taxonomy): domain Eukaryota; kingdom Viridiplantae; phylum Streptophyta; class Magnoliopsida; order Asterales; family Asteraceae; genus Tanacetum; species Tanacetum coccineum. The sequence continues at coordinate 24,260 of BQNB010074043.1, forward strand.
AGGTGGTGATGGAGGTTTCTCATTTTGGTGTTCCTCATTTGAGGATTCTAGGTTGACATAGGTAGGTGTTTTAACCACCTAATGTAGGTTTTTCTCTTGATGTTGGGTGAATTTGTTTTGGATGAACTAGTCATAGTGATGAACTAGTAAGGTGTATGAGAGAAAAGAGTAGGAAATGTGAAGAAAAATGGTGTTGAGGATGATGATTATATAGTGGAAGTGGTGAAGTGTTTTGTATAATGGTTCTTGGATTATATGAAAAACATGATATATCCTAAGGTTTAAAATCTCACATAGTATCATATAGCATGATTATAAGATAAAGTAGAAAACGTTAAAATCAAGAAAATTTGAATTTTTGCGCCCAGTCCGTTGACTCACGGATCTACCAAAATAAGGGACGGATCTCCCTGTCGGTGGATCCGTGGATATGTGAAACCTGGAAATTTGGCCAGAACCTGTTTTTGCAGCCAAAACCCAAACAAAGTTTCATGCAAACTACATAATTCATAACCTAGTCATAAGTAGTTCAACATACATAAATCAATATTCAAGAAAAGCATCATCCTAACATCACATTCATAAGTCAAGTAGCAAATAAGCCTATAAAGCTAGTACAAGCAAAAAACCAATCATTTTTTGTTCTTCAAATACGTGGAGATGGTACCAAAGTAGCGGTTCAAGCATTTAAACATTCCTTTTTTCTCTTTCTGAGCATCGGTTAAGTCCTCATTATCGTATAGTTCCTCATAGAATTCCAAGAATGGTGGTACTTCATTTTCATCGGACGATGAAGATAAAGAGGAGGATGAGGGAGGAGCTACTCTCTTTCCCTTTTCCTTGATAGGATTCCATAAAATGTCCAAAGGATTAATAACACGTTCATGAAATATGAACCTAGCAAATAGGACAATGGATTAAGGGTTAGTTTAGAGGAGGTATTTGTAAAGACAAGTCAAGAGCATAGAATATGGCATGGGAGCATTGCTTTTATTCTTGATTTCCTCCATTTGATAGAGAATCATGGTAGTGAAGTTGAATTTTCTTTTGATGGTTAGGTAGTAAAGCATGTATATGGTGCATGCGTTTACATGATCTCTATTGCCAAGAGTGCAAACGAAATTTTCCCTTAAGAAGAGTGCTCATCCCCTTAGCTCAGGATGAAGATCGTCTAGATAGAGTTTGTTGGGGTCTATTTGAAGTTTGTTTTGAGTGGTTCTAGGAATGGTGATGTTCCTTTTGACAAGGTCATGCTTAGGACCAAAGAAATGACTATTAGGATGATCATCAAGTGAGGTTAAGGACCATTTATTTGTGTAAAAGGTTTTAAGAACTTTTAGAGTTTGAAAAATTCTAGAGAGTTGAAATGTGTTTAACTTGATGTTGAATTGACCAAGCTTGAATTCAATGTAAGGACGTTCCTCCTCATCTCTTTTGACTTCAAGGCTATGGTAGAATTCGGTTACAAATCGAGGGAAAATAGGTTCATCAAGAGTGAGAAAGGACGCAAGATTTACGGCTTGAAAGGTAGGAAGCATATTGTTTGCCTTAATGAAAGATAGAGTAACTTATCTTCCTTCATGGAAGAGACGATTCTCTAGGGTACGGTAAGATTCCCTAAGATCTTCATCCATTGTTTTTGAGCGATGAATTCGAGGTTGGTATACTTTAGTGCGTTTGTAATCCTTTTGATTTGATGAAGGCATAATTTCACCTATAAATTAGATTAAGATGACTTAACAAATGAAAATAGTATATAGATTTTATTGATTTATCTAGGTGTGTGTCTATATGAACATAATGTGGATGTGCGGTTTGCTTGACTCGAACGAAAAGAAAAATAATAATAAAATTACTAGTATTAAGCAAACCTTAGTGCACAACCGAGTTTGATATTGCTCTAGTGGAATGAAACGAAAAATGAATATGAATTATACACTTCGTATGAACATTTATAAGATCAAATACATGATGAAAACATTTTTACATTGTATTAAAAAAGTAGTCAAACAACATTGGTTTTGAAAAATTCCTAGACGTGAGATTTTTGTTTGAAAATCATAACTTGGGGTTTTTGTCGAAAATTTGTTTTCACTAACTACTTTAATTATGCAATCCTAGTGTCTACGGGAATTAAAATTGTTATACATTACTATATCTTAGTCCCAATTATGCAAAAAGTGCACGAAAAATCAAAATCCCCAAATTATTTAGTTTGGTGCAAAATAAAAGCCCTAGACTCAAAATTAAAAAGAAAATAAGATGAAATCACTTACAATTGTTGATTATGATTGATGATTTGTTGATGATCTTTGTGTTTTAGAGCTCCAATTTCCGATCATTAAAGATTTCGTTTGAGGGCTTTGAGTGTTTGGGTCAAATTGTGTGTTTGGATAGAGGGTTATGTGGTCCCAATTGGTTTAAACATTGTGTGTACCCGCTTTTTCTCTGATGCACGCGCACATCCCCTATAAATATACCTCTGTAGCGCGATAGAGACTCAGCATAGTCAACCCCCCTGATCGCTGTGGATCCATGGATCTGTGGCATGCTTAAAAACAGACAGAGTTGGTTTTTAGTCAAATTGGAACATTGTGTTATGTATTTGGCAATTGGAGTGTGTTATACATGCTATTAGGAGCATGTGATTCAATTTTCAGAGTCGACGTCCAAGTTTTGAGCAAACCGTGTAACTTGTCATGAATTTCTCGATGTAATTTTAACGTAGTCGATCCTACTAGGAGTGTGTTAACCTTTAGCATATTTTTGACAATTGCTAATAACACAAGCATTATGAAAATTTAGACTTAACAAAACATCGTCAACACAAGTGTGAGTTGTAATTCGATGATTGTTCTTTTCGTCTTTTTCAATCGATTTTGTAATTTCATGTATTGACCACCAATGGTAGTACACGTAGAATTCGAAAATATATGTGGTCATTTAATTGATATTTTTGATGTGTCGTTGTGCGGTGTATATTTTTATGATTCAAGTTTTAAATTTATATTTTGCCGACTTAACCAAAAACAACACTTTAACGGGCATTGTACCCGGTCGGTGGTAGATTCATGGTAAGTAGGGTGTCGAACACTTGAAGCGAGGTTAAATCTCTTAATTTATTTATATTTTGGTTGTCTAATCTAAGTTAATTCTAATCTAAGTCAAACCTATGATAATCCTATGTTAGTTCTAATCTTAATTCTAACAGGTAAAAGGGGGGTTTTCAGCCTCAGAGACTGGCACGGGTTTGGTTGGTGACTACAATCAATTGAAGATATTTAGAACTCCACTTCAAAGGGCATATAAAATTAACAATCAAGATTAAATGAGCAGTCGAGCACGCCTTATGATAAGAAACTGTAATAGCACCATCATTATATCCGATGTAGAAGTTGGTGTGGTTATTCAGTGCAACGATTACTTATCTCGAAGAGGCATATCATTCTTAAGACTTAGGCGGGACTTCTTCCTAAGACCTAGACACATTAATTTTGTTATAATTAAAGCATCCACATAAAGCATCCTTATTAACCTATATTATATTCATCTTAGGGGATTAAAGCAATGGTGATTTTGTTAAAACACTAGCTCATAGAGACTTTACCAGTACTTGCTTTAATGGCCAATCTTATACTCTAGTAGTCCACTTGTTCCAACTATCCTATGGATATCAGAACATTACTTGTGAATTATCTAGATTCACATACTAGTACAACTAGGTTTATATAACCAAAGGCTGTTTTTGTTAATTAGTTAAGCCATAAGCGTATACCTTAGCACGATTTTAGAAGGCTATATTTGTGATCCTATGATTTAGTTGTATTAACTCACTATATGAAGAGCTATCCTCCTGCATCTAGATTACTTTTCCGTTCACTAGATCAGTTGAATGATAGATACGCATACAAAAGACGTAAACACAGTATAAATTGATAAACATAAACAAGCATAAATAACGTATAAATTAAAGCATAGAGTATAAACTCAAAACATTAGATCCGTTCCTTAATAATGGCTAATACCTGAAGGTATTAGCCTTCAAACATCATAATTAATACAAGAGTAATTGTTTTAGCCAAGGTAAACTAAACGAGTTAACGAATGATACCAAAAACTAAACGATTACAAAAGTATAAGAAATTACACGTTGTCTTCTATGGATTGGAATGTGTTGCAAGACCTCTTCTGCTCTTTTTCTCCTCTAAAAATCGACTTTTGTGGTTTAGGTATCGAAAATATGATTTAGCACACTTAAAACTCGTTTTTGAGTTTTGTATTTATAGGGTCTGGAAGTCAGTTCGATATGTTGTATCCAAGGTATTGGATACGGCGTATTGGAGTTTCTTGGAGTAGGAACCACGTTTGATATCTTTCAGAATATTCACATGCTATATATCTAATACGGCGTATTGGTCTTCTCTGGATACGGCGTATTGATCTTGTTTCCTTTGTGGTCTTTGGTGAGTGCAGGCACGGAGTATCTTCCTTGATGGATACGGCGTATTGGTTGTCAGAATAGTAATCTTCAAAATATCTTTGTTTAAGCTCAGAATGCACGCCTTTTGCTAATATTCACCAAGTACTCTGTAAGTACTGCAATTCTCAAATATAAACGATTAAGTAACAATTCTTTGCAATAATTATACAAAATGGGTTAATTACATGGGATAAATGATGCTCTAAAATAGACGTTATTTGATGTCATCAAATATCCCCCCACTTGAATCCTACTTGTCCTCAAGTAGCCTTTAGAAGTTTATAAAAATGTATCCCTAAGGATATTTTTCGTTAAAGCATTTATTTGATCTATTACAAGTATACAACCAAACACCTCACGAAATAGGAAGATGAAAACACTCAATCACTCAACTATTTCTATGTGGTAACATGTAACTAATTCGCTCAATTGCTCGGTCGTGACGAGTATTCTATCATAAGCTTGGCAAGGATACACATCTCCACCGCTAAAGCTAAGGAGTAACAAGTTTATAAAGTAAAGATGGGTTTATTATGATGTAAGCATAGGTTGATTACTCTAACTAATCTTTATAGATGACAATATTTTGGAGGGCGTCCAATAGAACCACATATACACTCACCCGTAACGACGGGAATAGACACATTGTGAATGCTCACTCCCACTCGAATAAGACGAAAGAGTAGGAATTGTAGAGTTAATATAGGGTATGGATCTTCTAACTTTCACCAATAATAATAAACCAACAAGGTTTGCTGAGACATGCATACATGGCCGTAACGACGAAATAGACATGCACGCTCGATCACATCCTCATTCTCGTAAAACCTCCATGGTTAATGATTGGAATGTGACATTAAATTGTTGTTAATTAAAAATTACGAAACAAATAGATTAAGTCTAAATTACAAGTTGTAGACACTTTTTTTCTCGACCGTCACAATGATAAAGACACACGACTATTTATTAACTTCGCTTGGATCATAGATAAAAAACAACAACTAAGTTGGTGTTCCGTAACGGCCAACTTCATTAGCTCCCCATAACTTTACATATTTACAAGGAAAGTGGCGTTATCTGCACATTTATACTCAATTCATAGACTACATATCGTCGATTTTTATCATCGATAAGTGATCGTTCGTGTAATTCTGGTAGTTGTGAATCGATTATCTACAAACTTTTCTTCTCTTTTTTGCGAATTTTTCTGTAATTTTGTATTTATTTTCCGATAACACTATACTATGAAACTTAGTGTAGTTTCACCATCTTCACGATCATAATAATTCTGGATAATTCCTTCGATAATTCTTCATTCTTCGGATGTACCAATAATTGCGATGGTAGTAAAAATACACCAGTTTTGACTATAATATACATTCGCATTTGCGATGTGCAAATTTCTTCCAACCGTACCAAAATATACACAAGACTCGAGACATACAAACTTTACACTTTAAGCAACTAGCAACTGTAAAATAAACTTAATCTAACATGGTAGGCTAAGGTGTAAAGGTGCAACGAAACAAATATTTGGTGTAGGTTCTAAAGGAATGGCTCTATGGGTTGTTCTAGGGGTATCTTACTCTTAAAATGAGAGTAAATAAAGGGTTTATACAGGGGTTAACTAACCAGTGTAGTTAGTTAATAAGCAACATGTAAAGGCGATTTGGGTGTAATCCTAAAATTTACCAATTTAAACAGGTTACTCCATCTAAATCCATAGTACTTATCTATGTGGTCTCGAATAGATATACCAAGCCAAGTTCTAAAGTCTACTACATCACTGACACAATCATATTTTGTGGAATTGGAGTAAACATTTGGAGACGGATAAGGTTAAATCCTCATAATATCTAACAAGGGTTATTGTTCGCGGGTTATGTATCAAGTAATTTCACAAAAGTATGCTTGAAAAAAGTTTAAATTTGAGCATAATTTAAGCAATTTAGTTGTGAAAAATAAGATAAGTATACATTCTAATTCCATCCCCCCACTTGAATTATACAACGTCCTTGTTGTATAGATAAAACATTAAATACGGGAATTAAAAAGAATTAAAATAAGAAACTCCCTTGATATTTTCTTGGTAGATTCTCCATGTTGAGTTTGTTTGAGCAAGAATTCATGTTGAACAGCCGTCTTGAAGTTTCAACACTCCAACACTTCAAGATCTCCAGATTTGTAAATTCTCCACCAATATTCGTCGATATTTCTTTCACGAGGTCCTGTATAAAACATAGGAAAAACATGTGCATTCCTATCTTGATACCTACGGTTAATTTAAACTAAACTAAACAAAATAAATACGGGTCAGACTGGTGAATACGCCGTATCATGTGCATGAATACGCCGTATTGACAGAACTGACAATAATGTTTTTAAAGTGCATACAAAGTAAAGACTGATAATGTCCAGGCAATCAATATGCCGTATGGTATGGAGCGGAAACGCCGTATTGATGTCTGGGAAGACAGACTCGATAAAAATAAATAACATTCCAGGTTGTCTCCTGGGAAGCACTTTTGTTTACAGCGAAGTCTTTAAGTTAGACTTTTCTTCAGCTTCTCACTCGGTGCGCGTAACTATCCATCCTTCGTCCATCATCCAAAAGATTTCCTGGTAAGCTCGGCACGCAACTCATCACTTGTGATTGTAAGATTGTTGTATTCGTCTTCTTTTACGGCAACATATTCTTCTTCATCTTTGAACGAATATTTGACCATCTTGTATCTTTTTATTTGGCAAACCAGCACCTTGCGAGTTTCGATACCACATAACTCATGTCCTTCTTCATGAGTTTCGTTTTCATATTCCCCTTCATCATAATTATGGTAGTAACTCTTATGGCTTTTCCATCTTTTCCAACAATCATTGCTTGATTCTTCATCACTGATTAAGCCATCCATGATAGCTTTGTTTCGTAACGCTTCATCTTTTAGTTCGCTATCTTTTAGAGCCTCATATCATTCAAGGTCTTGGTAATGGAGCGAGTTTCCAATATGGTTAGCACCAGGCAAATTTCCTCTATTACAATAACCATCCTCTCTCCAATAATAGGTTGGCCATTCCGAACATCCAGTCTTATAATTGAAAGGTTTGCAATGGTGTTTGACTCGTGTTGGTTCCTTCCATATTCTATTATCAAGCCATGGCTTGTCATATACCCATGGCACATTT
>BQNB010074044.1:7521-28613 GCA_026074375.1 Tanacetum coccineum
GTACTAAAATATGATCATATAAAATGGACTCAATGCACTCTACACTTAGCATGTACTACGATTATGATGCACATGTTAAGGAGGAGCTTTTAAGTGACGATGAAAAAACTTTCAAAGTGTAAATCTTTCGATATTTATATCAAACACTTTGATCGAACATTTCAATGATTTTAGTTTTGATTATGATGGAATACCCAAAAGACCGACCATGTACTTAAATTTATAGAGTTATAAGGCAGTTAGGCATAGGTGTTCAAATATCATGATCCAACCAGAACCAGATGTATCTACCCAAGGATATCCACTAGTTAGTGTAGAAGTCCTTAGGTATGATACAAAAGAAGTAAAAGTAAGAATATAGGAATAGTGCCTACTAAGATGGAGTTAATACTAGAACAAACCCAACAAGGTATTAGTCATGAAGTCTCGGTAAGCCCTGAAGGGGTTGAAGAATTAAAAAGAAAAGTTAAGATAAATGGTGAAAAGAAAGAAGCCCTCCTTACACTTAAGACAGAAACTGGGTCAATACATCTACTGTCAGAAACACTAAGCTGTTGTCTGGTATTGAAGACAATCGTCATGGACCCAGCGACGCAATGCACAACCCTCCCTAGCTACTCAAGGTCTTTCAATAGACTCTTGTTTCATTTCTCACGGAGATTACACGCATTTCTATCGACTTTCTCACTCCGAGTTAGTTGATATTGAAAAGGTGGCAGTCTGCTCCAGCCTTCGATCACTAAAATCAAAGTGCACTATTGAGTCTAGAGCCAAAAGAGATCATCCATAAATCTCATTAGGACACTTGTCAAAATTATGCTTGCTATCTCACACAATGTGAATAACGAGAAAATATAAAGAGTCCTACGCATTATCCTTGTGATTTTGCCAGAACATCCGAGTGATTTCATTCACAATGAAGATCGAAATCCTGCTTGAGTCAACATCAAACAAGCTCATGGTAGGTGACTTGTGCGGTTCTTTTTAAATCAAACTTGTGATAACTGAAAAGAAATGATAGTGCGATTCTATAAGAATTAAACTTGTTCCAGGTTATGAATTAACGATTGATGATGAATTTTGAAATGATTAACACTCTCGATGTATCACAAAACCACTTTAGCAAGTGACACGTCGATTGATTTTCAAATCAATTTTTACTTCAATTGGTGAGATAGTAACTCGCTAGTTCACTCTTATCGTGCTGTCTTCTTTGAGACGTTCCGATAATGAGAACATGACGAGTTTGATGAATCTAATCACATGTGTTAGAAAGATTCTATACTTTAGCTGGAAATCCTGTCAAGGAGATTCTTCTTAAATTGAATCTACCTGATCACAGGTCGATTCTTACAGATTCGAAGGTTACTCCAACCAAACACGGGCGAATGACAAAGCCATATTCGTCCCCCCACTTTATTGCTAATTGTTTTATTGCAGGAAACTTAAAGATGGTGGTGAAGGTACCTGTTTCCCGCTGACTCACAAGATTCATAGCCACATGCTCATACCAGACCGACAAACATAAAGACATCATGAAAGCTCAAGTACATGTTTTAAGACTTCCGCTACTTTGATACCATACGTCTTTCTTGAAGTGATAAAGTATTAAAGTCAAAGAATTTCAAAGAAGTTTCCATCACTCTAATACCGAACGTCTTTCTCGAAGTGTTAAAGTTAAAGAATTTCAAGAAAGACGCAACATTAAAGCTTTTCAAGTCAATAAATCAAGAAAGGTATAAGCATGTCGGTCCAGAAGTCACAAGTTCACAAGATGGCAAAGTTACAAGATGGCGAAACGAGATTATGCTTGGTTGATGATCTCAAAGTGTTCAAGATCACAATTTCACTTACCAGTCAAGATAAAGGAACAAGCTCGTGCAAATGTCAAAAGACACTACAACATATTCACAAGATAAAAGACATGAAGTTTATGAGATGATGACTAAAGATAAAGCATAGTATGCTAGGATTTTTTTTTTGTAAATTGGAGTGACCTCCCTTAGGGGGAGATTGTTAGGATCAAGAAAAGTCTCGGTCACTTCTAATATTAACTAGTCAAAGCCCATAGTTAGTTAATGTTTAGTATGATAAGCTAATATGGCCCAAAGGCCCATGGAAAGCCTTCCAAGGCCCATGGCCAGCTAATATTGTAGTATAAATACCCTCTCCATGCCTTAGAAAGGGTGTTGGTTGGTTTTGTATTCTCATTTCACTTATACATTACATGTTTCTTACTTTCTCTCTCTAGAATACATCCTTCTTTCCACTCTCTCTCACTAAGTTCCTTCCCATCTCATATCAAAGATTATTTGTATTCTTCATAATTCAATAACTGAATGGTCACTAAGTCACTCACTCCTCATTTTGTTCTTTGCAGAAAACGGTCGAAACCGGACATGACTTAGACCACTTAAACAATTATGAATAGACATATTTGACCCATAGTTATCCAAAACAAATCTACCTTTCCACAAATCTCTTTTTTACTAATTTTTGACTTTTTGACATTACCGAGTTTGAATTTTTGACAGGTACTGAGTTTCACAATAGAAACAAAAGATGAATCCTTTTTACTTATGAAAAATCAAATTCGATCCGTTTATGTATTATTATCAGTATTAAGACTTCCAAAACTTTGACAACAATTCAAAATCGATAATCACTAAACTCGATAACCACTATTCACATCCGAGTTTCATTTTTAGCATCTAGTTCACGATCTTAGACCATTTATAAACTGGTTTTCACTTATTTCCACCTAATTATTGAGTATGATTGTCCTTGATCTCGATCATTTATCACACACTCGATAAATCATAAACTCGGTAATATATAGATCTTTTCGAGTTTAAACTCGATGATTCAAAACATTGTAGATCTTGGTGAAGAACGCATATTCACTTATGTTTGATGAAGAAAATTGGTTGTAGTCGTTGTAATGAACTCGAAAAACTTTCTTTGATTTTCTTCTCAAACTCGATTAAATGCATTCGGTAAACATAAAAAGTAAAAAGAAAAAGTTTCCTCCCTTTTATAGTAACCGAATATCAAGTTTTTGGAAATGACATTTGCAGTCCTTGTAGTTTCCTTTTCGATTTTAACTTATTTATTTCCCGAATTTTGTGTTCAAATTTTCAAAAACTCCCTCTCGAGTAATGATAACTTTTCAAAAGTTGACCAATGTTTGCAAAAACTCTCCCTTGGAATGAAATCATGATAAACACTTAGTCCAAAAATGAAGATGATTGAGTTTAAAATAAAACCCCCCTCTGGAAAATATAACATTTTCACATTCAATTTTTGTGAGAGATTGTTGTTTTTATTTTATTTCCGAAATGATGTATATGAATGAAGATTTTCCAATTACTCCTCCTCAGATTATGATTCCGTATTTTCAATTGAAAGCTTTTTATAAAAAACTTGGAATCATGAATCTAATCATGTGATCTTTAAATTATTATTATTATTATTATTTTATTATTTTTTTTTTTAATATGAAAAATCTTTTTGAATTTTTGTATTTTTCAAAAAAAAATTCTTTTGTTTTTAAAAAATGTATTTGCATGTTTTTGAATTATGATCTTTTCAAGAAGGTGACTTTGTCAGGCTTTCCAACTGTGTTGGAGTCATACATCTCATCCCAATGCGATGAACTAGATACTCAAAATGTTCTTTTGGAAGAGCTTTAGTAAATAGATCCGCAAGTTGGTATTCTGTCCCGACAAAGTAAAGTTCCACAGTACCCTTCTCAACATGTTCCTTAATAAAATGATACCGGATGTCTACGTGTTTTGTCTTAGAATGCTGAACTGGGTTGCATGAGATAGCAATGGCACTCTTGGAATCACAATACATCGGAATCCGGTTGTACTTGTATCCATAGTCTAGTAGTTGTGTACGCATCCAAATGACTTGTGAACAACATGCAGACAAAGAAACATATTCAGCCTCATCAGTAGACATCGCAGTATAATCTTGTTTCTTCGAACTCCAACTCACAAGCTTTCCACCTAGAAATTGCAATCCTCCTGATGTGCTTTTACAATCATCTTTACATCCTGCATGGTCCGCATCTGAATATGCAATTAGTTCAAATCCAAAATCCTTCGGATACCATAGGCCCATGTTATAGGACTGTCTTAGGTACCAAAAGATCAGTTTAACCTCTTTGAGGTGTTTGACCGTAGGACGTGCTTGATAACGAGCACATACAAAAGTAGCAAAAGCAATGTCTGGACGACTGGCTGTTAGGTACATAAGCCTTCCTATCATGCGACGATAAGTCGTTTGATCAGTAGGTGTGCCTTGTAAATTAGCATCCAACCTCTCAGTTGCCATAGGTGTGCTCATGGAGACACACTCATCCAGACCATGTTTCTTTAACAATTCAATCTCGTATTGTGACTGAATTATGAATATGCCACGGGGAGATTGATGAACTTGAAGTCCAAGAAAGAACTTTAGTTCACCCATCATTGACATTTCAAAATTATTTTTCATTAGGTTTGCAAAACGTTTGAAAAATCTAGATTTGTTGATCCAAAAATAATGTCGTCAACATATACTTAAACAAGTAATATGTCTCCCCCATGACGTCGTGTGAACAAATTCGGGTCAATAATACCTTTAGTGAAGCCATGTTCAATTAAAAAAGAAGACAATTTGTCATACCATGCACGAGGTGCTTGCTTAAGACCGTATAAAGCTTTTTTCAACCTATAGACGCGATCTGGGAATTCTGGATCAATAAACCCTTCAGGTTGGCTGACATAAACTTCCTCTTTCAAAGGACCATTGAGAAAAGCCGTTTTAACATCCATTTGAAAGATAGTGGTATTCTTATGAGCAGCATAAGCAATAAACATCCGAACGGCCTCAAGACGAGCAACAGGAGCAAATGACTCTTCAAAATCAATGCCTTCTTCCTGCCTGTATCCTTTTGCCACAAGACGAGTTTTGTTTTGAACCACAATATTTTTAGCATCACACTTATTCTTCTAGAGCCATTTGAGAGCAATAATATTCTTTCCTTCTGGTCGTGGAACGAGTTCCCAAATTTGAAGTCTCTCAAATTGATTCAACTCATCTTGCATGGACTCAATCCAACTATGATCTGCCATAGCTTCTTTGATATTCTTTGGTTTAATAGTGCTAACGGTTAATGCATACATGCATACCTCAGAATCTGTATGTAGCCGTTGGCGAGTCATACCAGGTTTGGATAGGTCACCAATAACTTGGTCTAGAGGATGATCTTTTGTCCAAATATGAGTTGAGGGTTATACTTGGTGGAAATTCTGCACATTTAATGGTTCTAGAGCCGTTGTAGATGACTCAATTTCCTCATGACTTGGAGGATTATATGGAACAAATTGTAAATTGCCATCAAAATCAATAGAATCTTCTTGATTGAATTCATCAGCATCTGTTAAAGAGATTGGAGAGGTTTGTTCATCAGATGTAGTTACAATGGGAGGAGCCTCATGTTCGTCAACAATAATTATAGATGTAGAAGGTGAGTCTTCATGAATTTGAGACGGTTGTGCAGCGGAATTGATGGGTGTATCAGAAAACTTCTTCTTAAAATATTCTTTAAACATTGGACCGAACAAATTATCCAAATCTTCTTTAGATGGAATATTCATTGTTTCTGCTGATGAATTATGATTGATGAATCGTTGAAGCTCGGGTTCTAAACAATCATGTTCAGAAGCCATTTTTGTAAGCTCATCAAACTTGACATGAATGGTTTCCATAATCTTTTTGGTGCGTCGGTTATAGATTCGAAACCCTCTTGATGTTTCCGAATAACCAATAAAAACCCCAATGTCTGCTTTTGGTTTCATTTTTCCAAGATCATCTCGGTCATTTGTTGGATAACACAATGAGCCAAACACATGAAAATACTCAACATTCAGCTTTCGACCGCGTAATAGCTCATAAGGTGTTTTGTTATATCGTGTATGAATGATTGACCGATTTTGAGTAAAACAAGCGGTAGCCACTGCTTCAGCCCAAAGAAATTCAGGTAATCGAGAAAAGATAAGCATTGTTCGAGCAGCCTCAACAAGAGTACGATTACGTCTTTCAACCACTCCATTTTGCTGAGGTGTTCGAGCAGTTGAAAATTGTTGCATGATGCCTAACTTTTCATAATGAGCTTTAAGAGTCGCATTTTTAAATTCAGTACCATTGTCAGTACGAATCTTACAAACTTTGGCTTTATAATTCAACTGAGCTTGAGCAATGAATTTCTTGATGATCTTTGGAGTTTCATCTTTCGAGTGAAGAAAGTAAACCCATGTATATCGAGAATAATCATCCACTATCACAAGAATATATTTCTTTCCATTGATCGAAGCTACCCTCATTGGTCCGCATAAATCCATATGAAGTAATTCCAATTTGGAGTGATCACTTGGAACTAATTTTGGTGGATGAGAGGCTTTCTTGCTTTTTCCCCTTTCACAAGCAGAACAAAGGTGATCCTTTTCATATTTGAACTTGGGAAGACCATCAACCAAGTCAAGTCTGGTAAGATCGTTTATGGTACCGAAATTAAGATGTGAAAGTCTGCGGTGCCATAACCATGACTTTGTTGATATGTTTTGGATGTTGACATTTCTTATGATTCAAAGATTGGATCTTTGTAGACGAAAATGAGTGATATTTGTGAGAAGATTTCCAAACTCGGTAACAATTGTCAAATTCGGACTACACTGTCTCGGATAACAAGTAGTCTGAAAGTCAGTACACTTCTCAAACAGAACGAAAACTCGGACAAAGAATACTAACAAGCTCGGTACACTTTAAAACTTATTAAACTCAGAAATACTCTTAATCCAAAAATCAATTATATCAAACTCGATAGAACCGAGTCTTGAAAAATTCATTGACTATGGATTAACAATAATCACAAACTCTATAAAACCGAAATTTATGATGACTGAATAATCCAAAACACTTATAACGTCAAATTTGATAGAACCGAATTTGAATTTCGAGTTTTAGAAATTGAAGAATTTGTTTTCAAAAACCCAATTCACGATAAAACTGTGAAATTGTGGAATTTTAACACCTTGTAAGCTTATTTCCGAGAGTAAAATCACTAAGTCCTTATTCACACTTTTCGATAAAACCGAAAATGTGTGAAAACTTATAAAACTCGATATTCAACCGAGTTTATCAATAACCTCCTAATATACATTTTTCGATAGAACCGAAAATGCGTATATATCTATTACAACACTTTTTCTACCGAAATTAAACTAATAGTGATACTGAAGCTTCCGAAAATATAAGACAATGATCCGAGTCTACTTTAACTACTTTCGAGAAAGAGAAAAACACTACTAAAAATGCCAACGCCACAAGAATATGTCTCAAAAAATCTAATAAAACATTCTATAACATTCAGACACTCGAAATAACTACCAAAACACAACTCGAAAACTCAAAAATCTCAACCGAATTCATCGAATGTCATCTTGAGGTTCTCGGACGGGCAGAAACTCACAAATCGAATCACTCTAATTCTCTAATGGCGTATGATACCACTTGTTAGGTCTTGTTTATCTTAAATCATACATAATCAACCATGAAAGCTTAGAGAGAATAATAAAGGATGGCAAGTATTTAAATTTCAAATGGAGGGAAAAAGGAAAAGTTTATTACAAGGCATCACCTTCTAATGATGATAATAAGGAGTATTTATAGGAGAAGGAAGGATGTTTCCCTTCCTTTATTTTTCTAATGTTTCACTTCTAGTCCCTATTCTTTGGCAATTATGCTATTTCTTACTTTTAGCATAATATACCTTATTACAAACTACTTTATTCTAAATAAAATAAAGACTAATGACTAAATATAACTAAACCACATAATCGACACTTTTTATGAACCTAACAGTAAGTATAGTTGGATCTTGGTGATCTTTTCTAGTAGTGTAGTTAGGTGTGATTATAGTAGTGGCTTGGTGAAGTAGTGGTGTAAAGAAAACTAAGGTGTGAAGAAGTTGTGTAGTTGTGATCAAGTCGTGAAGCAAAGTTGTGTAGTGAAGTTGTGAAGTTGTGGTAGATTGGTTCTAGCTAAGATTAGAACTCGACATCTAGCTTAGTGTCAGAAATCAAGATAAGCAAAAGTTGTGTAAGGTTTTCTCCGCCATAAGGGAGCTTGTTGACATAGTGAAGAAAATTCTAGAGTTAGATGCTCGAGGAGTGATTAAGATTCTTGATTACCCTTTTTAAATATATATAAATAAATATATAATACTTATAATAAGGATATTCAAAAACCTTTTTGGTGGTGTAGTTGGCACCGTAATGTCCCTCGGTGGGTCTACTATGGCAAGCTATGAGGATATCAATAGCTTCTTGGCCCGCAACACACCGCCGGATCACTTGATCCGCACATATTTTAAACAAATAGGGGTCGTCCCAAAAGTAATGTTTAACATCCTTGAAAAACTTGTTCTTTTGTTGGGACGACATCCCTTTAACAATGAAATTCCCCGCGTGGTAATTTGCAAAATCGGCAAACCACGGGGTACTTGAGTCACCACGAAAAGTCACCATATTAAGTGTCTCGAGAGGAAACATTTCATTTATCTCCTTTGGGTCGAGCACATTTTCATAAGGATTTTCTAATCGGGAAAGATGATCGGCCGCGAGATTCTCGGCTCCTTTTGTGTCAATTACTTTGAATTTGAACTCTTGAAGGAGGAGAACCCACCGGAGCAATCTCGCCTTGGAATCTTTTTTAGCAAATAGATATTTGAGGGCGGAGTGATCCGTATACACAATGCTTTTGTTCAAGATGAGGTAAGACCGGAATTTTTCGAAGGCATACACCACGGCTAACATTTCTTTCTCCGTCGTGGTGTAATGCGATTCCGCCTCGTTCATTGTTTTACTAGCATAGTGTATAGGCCTAAAGTGTTTTTCATGACGTTGCCCCAAGACTGCACCTATGGCAAAGTCGCTTGCATCGCACATAAGCTCAAAGGGTAAGTCCCAGTCGGGGGCAATCAAGATTGGAGCTTCGGTAAGTTTTTTCTTTAACGTTTCAAAAGCTTGAATACATTTATTGGAGAAGATGAACGAAGTATTTTTCTCAAGAAGATGAGTCATCGGTCGGGAAATTTTGGAAAAATCCTTAATGAACCGTCGGTAGAAACCGGCATGACCGAGAAAACTCCGAACACCCTTGACGGTAGTGGGATGAGGTAACTTAGCAATCACATCGACTTTGGCTTTATCGACCTCAATCCCATTTTTAGAAATCTTATGGCCAAGGACAATGCCTTCCTTAACCATAAAATGACTCTTTTCCTAATTTAGACAAAGATTGGTGTCTTCACACCTTTTGAGCATCTTGTCCACACGAGAGAGGCAATTTCCGAATGAATTCCCAAAGACCGAGAAGTCATCCATAAAGACTTCCATCATTTTTTCGATCATATCATGAAAGATAGCCATCATACACCTTTGGAACGTGCCCGGTGCATTGCATAAGCCGAAAGGCATGCGACGGTAGGCGAACGTTCCATAAGGACACGTGAATGTTGTCTTTTCTTGATCATGAGGGTCGATGGGAATTTGAAAGTAACCCGAGAAACCATCGAGAAAACAATAGTACTCGTTTCCCGCTAATCTCTCGAGCATTTGGTCCATAAACGGTAGTGGAAAGTGGTCTTTACGGGTGGCTTCATTTAACTTTCGGTAGTCAATGCATACACGTCATCCCGTAACCAATCGAGTAGGAATTAACTCGTTTTCATCATTTTCAACAACGGTAAAGCCACCTTTTTTCGGACACAGGTAACCGGGGGCTTACCAAGGTCTTATCGAGATCGGGTAAATTATTTACGGCGTCAAGAAGTTTTTCAACCTCCTTTTTGATGACATCGTAGATTTTTGGATTCACCCGTCTTTGGTGTTGAACCGCCGGTTTGTAGTCCTCTTCCATAAGAATCTTGTGAGTACAAAATTCTGGGTTAATACCCTTAATGTCGGAGAGTTTCCAAGCGATGGCTCGCTTGTGTGACTTCAAAACCTTTATGAGAGCGGCTTTTTCCTCGACACTCAAGTCTTTAGCAATTATGACAGGCAACTTGTCGTCACTGTCGAAAAATGCGTATTCGAGATGAGGAGGTAAGTCCTTGAGTTCGACCTCGGGAGGTTCGTCAATTGAAGATTCATCATTTTTAGCTTCACAAATTTTAAGTTCTTTTCGAATTTTAGGCAAATACATTCTTTGAGTGGGAGGGGGTAATGATGAATCATAATTGAGAAATGCTTCAAGAAGAAGAATGTCCTCCTCCGGGTCGTAATAAGAGTGATCAACTTCCGGTGAAGTTGGATCATCTTCAAGTGCAAGGAAAACATCGACTTCCTCAAGAAGAAAATCACTATCCCCAAAGGGAGTGAGTGTCAGAGAAGAGGTAGAAATGATCGGATCATAATAAGGAGTGGGATTGCCACTCGCGATCACATCGGAGAAACCGAGAACTTCTTGAGAATACTCCTCACAAGCCATTTCAATGACGTCAATTCGGTTAACCGAATTATCATCATAATTAGAGGAGTATCTCGAAGTTTGATCAAGATTGAATGTTACGGCTTCTTTTCCAACACGAAGAGTTAATTCTCCTTCGTAAACATCAATCAAAGCACGTCCGGTCTTTAAGAAGGATCTCCCGAGAATTAGGGGAACTCGGGGATCGGCATCAAAGTCTACGACTACAAAGTCGGCCGGGAATTGGAACTTTCCTACTTTTACGTAGACATCTTCGGCGATACCGATCGGTTGGGAGATCGAACGGTCCGCAAGTTCAAGAGTCATACAAGTAGGAGTGAGCTCCGGAAGAGAAAGTTTTTTCCACACGGATAATGGCATGAGATTAATGCTAGCGCCAAGATCGGCCAAGGCTAAGCACTCATCCATTCCGGGAAAATCACATGGTATGAGAAATTTGCCGGGGTCTCTAAGTTTTTCGGGTAACTTTTTGAGGAGAACCGCCGAGCAATGCTCATTCAACGGAGTTCTAGCCAATTCAAACAATTTCTCTTTGTTACTGATTAAACTCTTAAGTGTCGAGGCAAATTTAGGCATGAGAATTAAAGCATCCGCGAAGCTAATGTCGAAATGCAAATCTTGAAAGATTTGGTAAAATTTCTCAATTTGATTGTTAGCTTTTTCGCGGATCTTTTGGTCATTAAGTCTAGACGGATATGGAATTGATGGTTTCGGGTTAGGCATCAGAGCACTAACGGGAGCAACAACGGCTTAGGGAATTGTGGTACTTTGGGTTTGAACTTGGAACAACTGAGGTTGGTACGGTATTCGGTACTTCGTTATTAGTAGGAGGGCACCGTGTCCTTTGTCTCTCGGTTTCTCCGTTCCACACTTTTGGAAGAGAAGAAGAAGTGTAGGAATCATGGGTCCTATGATAAGAAACACCGCTTTGGGTGGTATCCCTTTAAAAATTACCTTTGGTTAGTAATGGTATTACTTGGGTGTGTCCCTGAACCTGAAGTTGAAGCGGTATTGGAATTCCAAATTTGGAAAGCATGTCGTTAAATGGTCATTTGATTTTGCATGTTTTGATTCTTGATTGTGCTTTATTTCTCATAACCGCATCATTAGCTTTGACGTAGTTTTGAAAGTCATCCTTCGACACACCTTGTGTTTGTGGAGCCGGAGCTTGGTACGGTGGAGCTTGATGAACCGGGGGTTGATTAATCGAGGGTCGATAAATTTGGCCTTGGTTGTAATTTATTTCCCCCCCTTTTTTTTTTTTTTTTTTTTTTCCACCCTTTTTTTTCCACCCCCCCCCCCCCCCCCCCCTTTTTTTTTTTTTATTTCCCTTTCTTCCCCCCCCTTTTTTTTCCTCGGTTTTGGTTTGTATCGTTTTGGTTATTTCCTTAGTTTTGTTGAACGGGAGGAAAACCGGGAGGTCGAATTTGATTAGCAATCGCGGCTCGGTAACCGGTATTTCCTTGATTGAAATTAGCTGCGGCGGCTTGAGAGACATATTCTTGAATATTGTCACGATAAACGTTGCCATCGGTGGCGGGACAATTTTAGAAAGAATGAGCACCGCCGCAAGTAACACAACTTTCCTCGACCGCTTTTACGGGAGCGGGAGCTTGGGATTGGTTTTTCTTATCGAGAAGTAAAGCTTTCACCATATCTTTAAGTTCGGCAACATCGGGAGAAATACCGGGGGTAGAATTGCTCGTACTCACTTTGGCAACAACCGGTTTGTTACGTGAATTACGAACTTTGGATTTGCTCTCGATGATTCTTAGGCAATCTCGGGGCATTTTATCTAAAAAATTACCACCCGCGACAGAATTCAACGAATCTTGATCATTAGAGTTCAAAGCATTGTAGAAAGTATCGAGTTGATGTAATTCCAAAAATCCATGATGTGGGCATGCCCGAAGAAGATCGTTGAATCGGTCCCATGCCTCGTAAAAAGTTTCATCAAATCGTTGTTGAAATCTCGTGATTTCATTTCGAAGGTTTGTTGTTTTAGAAGGAGGGAAGAATTTGTTAATGAATTTCGAAACAAGATCATCCCATGTAAGAATCGATCGAGGGGGTTCTTTTTCAAGCCAAATCCGAGCGGCACCCTCGAGGGAAAATGGGAAAAGCATAAGCTTAACCGACGTACTCGGGACGTTCGGGAACTTCATCGTAGTATGATTCTTGTTGAAATAACGAATGTGAGCATGAGGGTCTTCTTTGTCATGTCCAAAAAATTATTTATTTTGAACAAGAGTAAGCAAACCATGCTTAAGCTCAAAGTTGTCCGCGGTGATCTCGGGAACAACGATGGCATCCTCGTAACCCTCGGTGGGTGCTTCGAGCAATTGCGCCATAGTACGATTATCGGCCATCGTAACTACGGGAGGAGCTTGATTTTCAATTGGTTCCACAAGATTAGATGGTTCAACAAAAGTCGGTGGGACTTGTTGTTGACAATTAGAATTACGGGATTGAGAACGAGTGCGCATGCACTAAAATATAAAAAGAAAATTATACTAATTTTTTTTTTGGTTTTTCAACAATGTATTCATATTTTTTATTTTTAAATACGGACATGAGATAAGACCACTTAAACCTATTAATCAACTCGCTTTCTCGGTAACTCCTTTATAGGATAAAGCACAAAGGGAGCTGGAGGAGTAGGAAAGCGCGAAGCTATTAAAAACCTTTCTCCTTTAGGGTCGTAGTTCGTTGGAACAACCCGCCTTATACCCCTCTTATAGTTTGTTTAACTTTCAAAGGTGAATCGTACCTCGCGAGAGACACAAAAGTTAAGTTTTTGATCTTTGGTTTGGGAACTTATTAATGATAATACTTCAATTGAAAGTATTATATTGATGGTGAATTTTATTTCTTTTTATGGACAATTTTTTTTTAAAATTTTGATTTTTTTTATATTATTTATACTAATAAAAGAAAATCTTTTTGTATTTTTTTAGGAAAATAAATAAAATAACTTCACTCGGAAGGATCTTTAAACACAAATTGTCAAACGGCTCAACAATCGTATACAATCCTCCCCGGCAGCGGCGCCAAAATGATTAATTATTGATTAACCCTTTATATATATATATATATATATATATATATATAATACTTATAAATATATAATATAAGGATAAGAATTAAAAAATCTCAATTATAGTAAACCGGAAGTATGATTTCCGGGTCGTTATCCCCAACGAGAAATGCAATTGAAAGTCGAGAGCCGTTTTGATAATCAATGCTTGAATGGAACAAGATTTAAATTGGTTTTCTAAACAACTAAAGGGAAAATTAAATGCAAACACTTAAAAACAATTAAGGCAAAACTATTTTAAACTAAAAAACGCAAAACAGGGATCCTAAAGACGCGTCTAAAAACTAGCTAAGGCAAATATTAACCCTAAAAACTCAAACTTAGTTTCTTTTTTTTGAACAGCAACTTTATTAGAAACAACTAGCAAGACGCTAGAATTACAAAGAAAGGAGGTGAGGGTGTTGAATCCAACTAACCCAACTCAAAGTTTTTTTTCCTCTAGCAACATACCAATTAAAAGAACGAAAAACAATGTCATCAAAAATAAAACTTTTACGAGGTTTGGAGCTCGCAAAAAGAAGTTGATTCCTATAGGACCAAATGCTCCACCAATAAACATAGAACACGCCTTCTAACACGCCTTTTAACTTAGAGCCTTAGTTTCTAAACCTCTAAAATGATAAAAGAAAATTTTCTAAAAAAGATTTATATTTTTTTTACTTTTTTATAATTTTTTATGAATTAAAAACCTATTTAATCAATTAAAATTCTAGAAAATAACAAATTAGTTCCTAAAAATTCCAAAAAATGATTTTCTACTTTAGAAAAGTCTAAAATATCATAAAAACTTAGAAAAACATTTTTTACAACTTTTTATAATTAAAAACTATTTCCTAGAATTAATTTAAAAAGCTAAAAATGAAATTAAAAATCTAAAAATGATGAAAAGGATTTTAAACTTTGTAAACCTAAAACTATTTATTCTAAATCTAAAAACTATTTTTTTGTATTTTTTTGGATTAATTAAACTATTTTTAAATGATTTTCTAAATTTCTAAACTTCAAAAAATAAAGAAAAATAACAAATAAAGGAGGAAAAATAAAAAAAATTACAGGAAAGTCTTAAATGTTGTAAGGGTCCTAGAAAAAATAAGCTGGTTAAGCCAACTTATCGAATAAGCCAATAAAAAGCAAAAATAAGCTGCGAAGAGCTTATAACAAAAAGAAGTGAAAATGTGTATAAATAAATAGATATTGCAAAGTTAAACGGAAAAGACCCAAGAGCACTAGTGGTAGTGTGTGTTGTGTGTAAAAACGTTGGGTAGAGGTTGGACGAGGTCAGGGGTTCGAGCCCTGCTCACCCCTGACTTCCCAACTTCCCCAATGTTTTTTTAAAAGCCATTTTTACAACTTTTTAGAAAAGCACTTAATAAACAACTTTTACAAAAGCACCCCTTTTATTAACCACAAATAAGCACAAAATAAGCTATTAAAGTGACAGAATAAGCCTTTTTTTACACTAAGCCTTTAATGCTAACTGTTAAGCTATTTTAAGCACTAATAAGCAAATGAAAAAGAGAAATAAGCTAACACAGATGATAAGCTATATCTAAAAAGCACTTTTTGAAACAAAAATAGCAATAAAATAAGCTAGAATGACAGAATACTTAAAAAGCAATAAAACTTTAGATTTTTAAGCTAAAATGCAAATAAGCCTAAATAAGCTCCAAACTGAAGGAAGTAAGCTAAAATTGATTTAAGCTAACCTAATAAGCTAAACTAAACCAAAGTTAAGAAAATGCAATAAAGTTTAATAGGGCCTAAATAAGCAAAAATGAGATTTTTGGACAAACTGTTAAAGTTGTAAACAGCTATAGGGGGACTTTTCTAGCTTATTTAAGCAAGAAAACGGATCCTTATGGGCTAGTGGGCTTATACACTATAAATGAATGGCCAAAGCTATAATAAGCAACAAAGAAAAAGTAGTTTGAAATCAACAAAGAAAAAGCAGTTTGAAATTCAAATAAGCACTTAAAAAGCTTAATGAAAAAGCCATTTCACACAGATTTGACACTTAGAAATATTTTTGCAATTTTCACAAAACACCACTTTTGAGCTTAAAAATAAGCACTTAAACAGATCCTTATGAATATATAACCTACAAACAGATTAAATTTGGACCTCAAAGAACAAGAATCAACAATCAAAAAGCATTTTGAAATAAAGCATAAGCCACAACAAGCAATTGAAAAAGCATTTTCTCAAAATTTTCAATACTTAACAAATTTTGACAGACTTTGGCAAAATGCAAAACAACAATGCAAGCTAAAAAGCTTATGGTTTCTAACCTCTTTTAACACTTAAACAAACTCTAAAACAACACAAAATTACAAGATTCAAAGGCACAATCAAATTAGCAAATAAAATGAGTTATAAGCTTACAGATTCAAACCACAAACTCTTAAAACCTTAAAAATGAGATTTAACACTTAAAAACTTAAACAAACTGAATTTTAAGACTAATCTAAGCTAAACTAAACTGACCCAAGAGTAAAAACTCATTTTGACCTTAAAAAACAGTTAAACCAAACACCCCTTTAAATCCTGATTTTTACTTTTTAAACTGATTTAAGCCACACATTTCAATGACCATATATTAAATAAGCTATACTAATAATATTAAGCAAATTTCATCACCCAATACGCATTCCAATAAGCTGAAATAGATTATTCAACTTAATAAGCTATGTTAAGACAGAATTTAAGACAACTTAAACAAATGATTTGTAAACTAAAAGCAGGCATACATAAGCATCAAATAACATAAATAAGCAACAATAAGCAAGAGATAAGCACAATAAGCAGTTTAATAGTAAAATAAGCTAAAACTTGGAAAAAGGAAACTTACAAAGGCCCTTGCTTAAACAGGGCAAATGAGCTCAAAAGAGCTTATCTACAAGCTCTAGCTTATCAAAGATAAGCTAGTAGTGTCCATAAGCCCATCCAAATTTGGCTTATCATCCATTAAGCTGTGGTATTTGAGGGTGATATTTTTTTATATTTTTTTTGTAAAATTTCCTTAACTACTTTATATTTAAATGAAAACAGATTAATAATATGCTTAAATAAGAGCTTAAAACAGCTTGTGAAATGCTTTTAACAATAGAAATTCAAAGATAACTTAAAAACTCAAATTCTCTTTAAAGATTAAAAAGTTTACAAGGCTTGGAAATTGAAAGACAATAATTTAAATGACCTAAAAATAAGGTGAAAATTACACTAGGTGAAAAACTTAAGTAAAAACTAACTGCCCCAAGGGCTTACAATAAGACCTATTTATACTAAGCAAAAGAAGATTCTAGGTATGTGTTTTCTTTGTGAGAGCTCCTGCGGGTGTGTTTGTTATGTGAGAGCCTTCAAAGAGCACTCTTGGCCATCGAAATTGAGTAGTGCCCAAGTCACTTGATTATAGCCCTTCATTTCGTGTACAGTTCCTTGGACGAATAGGGGGTTAGGGGATTGCCAAAGTGTCATGTGGTGGGATAAGGTGTGGGGTGTGTAGACAAAGTGGAGAAGAAAGGGGAATAGTGTTGGAGTATTTTGGCGGGTAGTGAGGACATGACACACACTCAGTATGTGGGAGATAAACAGTGCTTCGCGCCTTATTTGAAGATAGGGAAAATGGCAAGAATGGTCCCTAAGAGTGTATATAACTATTTCAATCATAGTCCTTGAGTGGTGCATCTTTGGTCCTTTTTGTTATATTGATGTTTGCACCGTTAGTCTATAGCTTTTATGTATAGAACACGTATAGTTTGAGGGGGAGAATCAGTACTCACTACAGTTTTGCAGGTCAAAAGGACGTTTTTGTTTTTTTGATGATTCTATGTGAACGATTGACACGACCCAACGATTACAAGTTCAAGAACGATTTGCAGTTTCTTTCATGTCATGGGGTATGTTAAAGGTTGTTTCAATTGCTCACTTGTTAATGGTGCTATTTCACCTCACCTCATACTTTGAGGGGGAGAATGGATACATGTATTCCATTTTGATCAAAAACCTTTCACAAGTTTCATACTTTTGATCGGGGGAGAAAATGTGACTTAAACATGTAAAACGGATAATTAATGATTCGATTGATTCTAAAATGCTAAAGTCCTATCCATGCATGTGCTAAACATCTTTCGATTATCGACGCACATGTGTAGGGGGAGCATAAGTGTTAAAATATCAAAAATGTCAAGATACCAAAAGTTTGTGTACTACAAAGTATCTTGATAACTGGACAAAGTATCTTTTGTTTCATGTTGTGAAACTGATTTATGGAATGCATGAGGAAATGATATGTTGTACCACCAGGGTATTCGTAGAATACTCATGCACTAGTCTTCGGACTGTTGCCCACTAGTGAAGTGGATTTCCTTACAAGTACTCGTACAAGTTTGGATTTCCCGAGGCACTTCATATCTTTCGGGATATCTTTCAAAAATCATCAGAGCATGTGATTAAAAACTTTAGTTTGTGCCCAAAACAAATTTTATAAGCCAAATTCGAATGTTTTCATTCATTTCTGCCAACAGGCCTTCTACGATACTTAATTTTATAAGAAGTAAAAGTGCTGAAAAAGGAATTATACGTATAGTCAGCAGATAGTAACTGTACTGACTCATCTTTACCATTATATTAGTAGAAATACCTTTTTGTGTGGTAGTCTTCGGACATGCTGTCTAGAGCACGGCGAACATTAGTGAATTGATACTTATGGTATTAGAGGAAATAGCTTGTCACGTGCCGGAAAACCTGTCAAAAAGGTTCTTTTAATGAATCTTTCTGATCACAGGTGCAGTATTCATACTGTAATCATTGATCCTCACGGAATCAGAGGTTAATGTAACCGACCAGATTGGTATCGTCTATACTCGGTCCCTTAAATATAAAACCTTTGTGTGTTCAAGAAGGCTTTTTCTTTTTATAGAACACATTAATTGGATTTGGACATAACAAAATGTTTTTGTTGGTGACTAAAATTGTTCTATCATGGCGAATGACGACTCAAAGTTTCCGATGCAAGACATGTGCTCATATCCATACCACAGTATCTGAAGAAATCAAGAAAGCTTACATTCAAAGCTTCCGCACAATCTCTGAAAATCAATGTCTTCTTCAAATGCTAACGTTTGGAGATTAGGAAGAAGTACATCATCATAGCTTTTCCAGTTTCCATACAGCTATGAGCATGTGAGTCTAAAGATCAGCGTCTGGCAAAGTCAAAGCGAAGAGAATCACAAAGTAATTCAAAGAAGTAAAGCTTAAAACAAGTCAAAGATCAAGATCAAGTCATCAAATCAAGTTTCTGAAGAT
The DNA here is from genome assembly GCA_026074375.1 of Tanacetum coccineum. Taxonomy (NCBI): domain Eukaryota; kingdom Viridiplantae; phylum Streptophyta; class Magnoliopsida; order Asterales; family Asteraceae; genus Tanacetum; species Tanacetum coccineum. Next base: position 26,462 of record BQNB010074044.1, read on the forward strand.
ATGATTCAAGGTGTTAAAAGATTGAATTACCAAAGCAAATCAAGTGAAGGACCCTATCAACAACGAGCTAAGAGACCAAGCTCGATGTGAGCTAACTTTCTCATGACCTCATCTAGGGGGAGATTTGTTAGGATCACATAAATGATCCGAACAAAGGAAGCTCGGTCATCGAAGATACAAAACAAAAGTGAGCTCGAAGACAATTGTTAATTGAGTTTATTATTTTTACGGGCCAAGATGTAAAAAGCCCAAAAAGAAAGCCCTCAAAGGCAAATCCTGGTTAGTATAAATACACCTAGTTTAGTCAAAATTAGGTTAGCTACTTCATTATCATTTTTCATCTTAGGGGTTTGTAGCAACTCTTTGTTTTTCTTTTAATCAAAAGTTCTTTAATGTTTAATTTTTCTTTTTGCCATTGATCTTGTGATTTTCATCCATGGAATGATCTAGGGATCCTACAGTTTGTTTAGTGGTGAGACACAAAGAAGAGATTGAGAACCATTTGTTTTGTCAAACTTAGTATTTACAGACTTACCTCTTTCAAAATTTTCCAATCTTGTCTTTAACTCAGATATGGTAAACAAAAGATTCTAATTCTCAGCACGAATAGCACCATATGCATATGTTTTCTCAGAAACATGAACAATTAATTCATCCATTTCCTTTTGAGTTTGAGACCGTGTCTTTTTTATTGAATCGAAAAGCTTTTTATATTCCATTTTGGCATTATCACGTTCTTTTATCAAAGATTGGACTTTAAAATCCAAAGACACGTTCTCATCCTCAAGTTTCTCCATCTTTGAAATCCAAGAGTAATCAAAAGGATTTATGTTTTTATTTCTCGATGTTGAATCCCATTTATGTTTTTCTTTTTCATGTTGTAGCTTTAATTCAAAATCAACACTTTGCTTTTGACATCTTTGAACATCTTTTTCAAGAATTTTTATTCTAGACTGCAAACCCTCTTGAATCTCAAACAATTTCTTTTTGACTTAGTCAAGTTCATCACTTAAGAACTTATCTACACATTCATGATTTAACAACACACACAGCTCAACATCATGTTTGAGAGATTCTTCCAAAAGTTGATCTTTCAACAAATCATTTTGCTTTTCTAGTTCAGCTCACAAGTGAAGATCTATCTAGAAACTTGAAGTTAACAGGGTCAAATTCAAGTTTAGGGGAGGATTGTTAGGAATAATTAATTTTGTACTGAGTATAGTTCCTGCTGTTAGACATGTACAGTTCCTGCTGGCAGGTATGTAGTTCCTGCTGGTAAAGTTAATTTATAGTTCATGCTGTTAGTATAAAAGGGTTCTTGCTGGTAGCATTCTTCCTGCTGCTAGTAGTTATAGTCAAACCCGAATATGTTTAGAAGTTTGTTAAAGATATGCATGATCTCCTATATGTTTAGAAGTTTGTTAGAGATATGCATGATCTCCTTTATGCGTTATTCTAGGAATACCGAATTAGGGTTTCATGTGTATAAAAGAAACATTCGGCAAAAGGTTTAGAACATATCGAAAAACACTTTTATTGTTAATAGAAAAGATCCATAGAGGATCATTGTTTGAGTAATTCTTCTTTAACTCTGTTGTTTATATTCCGCGTAAACAATAGTTTAATTTGTTAGAGTCTCTCTTAGAGTTGCTTGTGATTACATAAGTACTCTACAACCTTAACAGGCTTGAAGATCTATCTAGGGTTGGACCTACAGGAAGAGATGAGAAGAAAAGATTAGATCACTTGAAACAAGATCTAAGTATGTTAGTGATCAAGAGTTTTAGTAAGAGAAAGAAGGTTTAGAGAGAGAAAGAAAAGACTAAAAAATTTCGTGCAAAGAGGAATATTTTTCTGTTGGGAATGGAGCAGTATTTATAGACATAAAATCCCAACGGTCATCTGGTGGCGGTCTCGGCGGTCCCTTATATATAAGGGGGCTGCAAGGCCTATAAGGGGGCCGCCACTAGACTCCGCTCATGTTTTTGTCTTTTTGTGGTGAAGGTTGTATCTATTATGAAACCTTCCATTTTGGAGGGAAAATTTGAATTTTAAATTTTAATTTTTAATAAAACTTTTCTTTTAATTAGAAAATATTTTGTAAATGTATTCTTGAGAAAATACTTTTGTAGAATTAAAAGTGAGGATTAAG
>BQNB010074045.1:0-31919 GCA_026074375.1 Tanacetum coccineum
GTATCATTATTGAATGACATTTCTAAGGCCGTAAATGTTATCGATTTTCAGAAGACATGCCAGAGATACATATTTTTATACTTTTTTGATTTTTTAATTTTTTTTTGTCTTTGAAAAAAAAATTATAAAAATGAAAATATTTTTGGATTTTTATGTTTTCATATATACATATATACAGGATATGAGTTACCACCATTACTCGTCCGTTTCCTCTGCAAGACGTTTTAACATTTCTGGAGACATACTTTTCATACCTAGCTTATCGATCAAGAAGTTAAATCTCTCTCGAGGCAAAGGTTTAGTAAAGATGTCAGCTAGTTGGTATTCAGTCCTGACAAAGTATAGCTCCACGATTCCATTCTCTACTTGCTCCTGTATGAAATGGTAGCGAATATCGATGTGCTTAGCTCTTGAATGTTGAACATTGTTGCAGCATAAAGCAATCGCACTCTTGTTATCATAGAACAGGGGAATCTTATTGAATTTAAAACCATAGTCTGTTAGTTGTGAACGCATACATAGGATTTGTGAGCAACATACAGACAAGGCAATATATTCAGCCTCTATACTTGATATAGTAGTGCACTTTTGTTTCTTGGACAAACAACTAACAAGTTTATCACCTAAGAACTGAGTGCTTCCCGATGTACTACATCTAGTGTCCTAACACCCCGCGTGATCGGCATCTGCATAAGCTGTGAGTGATATATCGGTATCCTTCGAGTACCATAAACCCATGTTAATGGTTCCGTTAAGGTATCGAAAGATCCGTTTCACCGCTTGTAAGTGCTTTTCGGTAGGCTTAGCCTGATACCGGGCACATAAGCAGACAACATAGTTAAGGTCAGGTCTACTAGATGTAAGATACATTAAGGATCCATCATGCCACAGTAAAGTATAGCATCAACTTGTTTCCCCTATAGATCCTCATCCATTTTCTTGTTTTCAATCATGGGTGTGTCGACAGAATTCGGTATAAATACAATGCAATCCATATTTTTTAACAATTTCAGAAGCATATTTAGATTGGTTTATAAAGATGCCCTAGGACTTTGAGATATTTGTAATCCTAAAAAGAATGACATTTGCCCCCATCATCGACATCTTGAACTTATTAGTCATCTGATTAGCAAACTCATTACACATGGCAGTATTAGTGGATGCAAATATTATATCGTCAACATAAATTTATACCAGTAATATGTCATTTCCAGCATGTCGTGTGAAGAGTGTAGGGTCAACTGCACCTTTGGAGAATTGTTGAGAGATAAGGAAGCTTGACAACATATCATACCAAGCATGTGGTGCTTGTTTTAGACCGTAAAGAGCCTTTTTGAGCTTGTACACATGCGATGGGTTGTCCTGATCAACAAATCCTTCTGGTTGAGAAACGTAGACCTCTTCTTTGAGCTCGCCATTCAAGAAAGCCGTTTTGATGTCCATTTGGTAGATTGTCGTATTCTTGTGAGCGGTATTTGCTACAAAGATACGAATGGCCTATATTCTAGCAACCGGTGCAAATGATTCCTCGAAATCGATTCCTTTTTCTTGTCTGAATCCCTGAGCAATGAGTCTAACATTATTCTTTAGTACCCTACCAAATTCATCTGTCTTGACCTTATAAATCCATTTCAGCTTGATTAAGAATACTTTATCTGGACACGGCACCAAATCCTAAACTTCAAGTCTTTCAAATTCATGAAATTTCTTCTTGTATTGCATCAATCCATGACAGTTTGGTCATTGCTTGTTTGAAGTTCTTTGGTTCTACTGATGGGGGGGGGGGTTTTTGGGGGAGATCTACGGAAGTTAGAAGGGCATCAACACATGGCAATCAGTTTCAAGTTGCTTGCCTATATAGATATAAAGCGAGAGGATCACGATCACTTTTGCTCTAAAAGATGATCTTAGGTCCATCACAAGGTATTCCATGAAGATGTGGAGTTGTCTCACATTAGATGATGATCCTTGAGAAGTTGAGTCTTCCTGAGGAGATTCATTAAGTGGATCATCATGAAATGTTGGTGTTTTTGGTGATTCTTCAAAACCTTGAGAAATGATTGGAGAATGTTCATGTTCTTGTGATGAGGGAATACTTGTCGATAGGCATCCTAGTCCAATGAAAGTTGACCACAGGAGAATCAACAATACATCAGCTCTTGGAGCAGCAGCTTCTTGAACTGGAGAAACAGCAATTGTTGGAGGGTTAAAGTATTCATCAAACATTGGTTAAAACAAACGATCCCAATCATCTCTTATTTGGTGGAATAACAAGGTTTGGAGAAACAGGGTTTGAACGAGTCTATGTACTGAACGTAAGCAGGAGTCATAGAAGGAACCCGGGTCCTGAAACATGAATTAAATTCAGAAGCTATTGTTGTTAGCTCATCAAATGTTACTTGAATTGTTTTAGTAATTATCCGGGTCCTTTTGTTGTAGATTCTGAACGCTTTCTTTGCAGGCGCGTAACCAACAAAAATCCCTATGTCTGCTTTAGCATCAAATTTTCCCAGATCCTCATGGTCATTGGTAGGATAACAGATTCTTTGTACTGAGCATCTATTTTCAGAGTCATGGCATCCATTCGGGCCATAATTTTATCAGTATTAGAATTACTGCTACCTTCATCAGCGAAAGCAATGGTTTTCTTAAGAGATGATTTGGTTTTTTGATTTTTAGCCCAGTCGAGCTTGAGCAAGACTTTGTTTTCCAGAAGCTGATAAGCTTGATTTGGTGTTTTATAGAGGAAAATGCCACCGGCTGTGGCATTTAGAACTTCTTGGGTTATTTCACTAAGACCATGATAGAAGATTTTTATAATGTTGCCCTTGGACAGATTGTGACCATGGCAGTTTCGGAGCATTTCCTTCATACGAAGCCAAGCATTGGTTAGAGATTCGTTTTCATGTTAAGAGAAAGCTCGAATTTCTCCAAGGAGTTGGTCGAAAGAGTTGGGGGAAAGAAACGGTTAATGAAAGCGGTTCAGAGTTCATCCCATGTTTCGATAGTTCCTTCGTTGAGTTCATCCAACCATGTTTTTGCTTCCCCAGTAAGGGATAGGGGAAACATCATTAGGCGGACGGCTTCATTCTCAGTATCTCTGTATTTGAACATATCGTAGATTCTGAGGAATTCGTGAATGTGTTTATGAGGATCAGTTTTGGTTCTACCATCAAATTGGTTTCCTTTGATAAGGGTCAAGTGGTTACCTTTGATAGCAAATTCGTTTGCGGTTTCAGGAACAGTGATTGGGAAACCAGGTGTCGGAGCGACAACATGGTCAGCAACCCACATGGGTTCATCATCCATTGGATCGTAATTTTGAAGAATATCAAGAAAGTGACAGAATTAGTTAATGTTAAGAACTGGCGGGTAGACAATTATCGGGTGTTGTGGTGGATTATTTCTTTGATCGTATGGAACTCTTCTGTTTCATGGGCGAAGTCTTCGATTCAGAGTACGTTCTGGTTCAGGTAATGGTTCAGCTAGTTCAGAATTGGAAGCAAGTGTATGCATCCAAGAGAGAAATTGTTTGGGTCAGTTTGCCAGAAAATTGTACGGCGGTTTTTGAAAAAGAGGGGGGTTAAAGAAATTTTCCAGATTTTGACTACAGAACAGCTAAGAAATCCCCGGCAACGGCGCCAAAAACTTTGATGTGTTTCAAAAGCTTTAAATTTATAAGACTGAAAATACCGGATAATTATATGGAAACACACGGGTAAAAGTATAACCCACGTATGCAGTATAATCTTTTTAGGTAAGACCAGGTCGTCCACAGGGATTAGAGTAGTGTTCAAATAATCAGAAAGAAAATAGACTTTAACAATTTTGAAAATAATTTTTACTTTACCAATGATAAAAAGTATGACTACTCGGATAGTTGAAAAATAACTTATAAGTGTTGGAAATGATTTGACCTTGAAGATGGGGTATTAATTTATAAAGACGATTTCTCGTCAGAAAACGTTTTCACAAATCAACTTGTTAACTTAAGACTTATATTTAGTTAACCAGACCAAATGTGTCACTCAAATAATCCAGTTACTATTATATCAAAGCTTATTTTGTTTATCAATTTACGAAAGTGGATTTCTCGGCACAGACGTTAAAGACCATAGACAAATCTTTAAAACCACATAGATCATAACGGGTCTTTCGACCTATACCGATATGATTATATAATCTAAGTTGATAAGCAAAAATAGATAAGATGGGATATAACAGGGTTGCAACATAAGCTTAGGATTAAAGCGATCAAGATCATACCAAACACTTATTCATTATCGTAACTTCACCGAGTAGTCATGAGAGATTTAGCCTCTCATGGCTAAGGGGTTCATAACAAAAGTACTCATTACATAAATTTCCATTATTTCAATAACAAGGTAAGAAAACTTCTTCGTTCTTGATCGTTAGATCTTTTCTTCAAGGGAAAAGGTATTTCTTGGCATTTTAGTGAAAGGGGAGGGGTATGTGTGTGTAGAATGAGTGGAAATGGTTGTGAGAGGGATGATAGGAATGAGAAATTGCGTCTCAATTTATAGGCAAAATTTGGTGAAAAGTGCGGCGCACTTACAAATAAGTGTGGCGGACTTGGTGAGTTAATGCGATAGCATTTAATAGCTTTTACTGGAAGTGCGGCGCACTTACAAATAAGTGCGGCGGGTTTGAGGAGTTAATGCGATATCATTTAATGGACTTTAATTCTTTAATCTTTGGGAAAATGTGCGACGCACAATATTGTTAGTGCGACGGTTTTTGAACTTCAGAGGAAAGTGCGGCGCACAATGTAACAAGTGCGGCGGACTTCTTGAATTTTGGCTAGAAATCTTTATTTTCTTGTATTTGCCTCCCAAAGTGTATAGATTCTTGAGCTTGGGTCTTTAGACTCTTCAAGTGAACCTATAAGCAATTTAAGCTTAATTAAGTATCAAAAGTTCACGAGAAATGATCAAATATATATTAATAACGCCATAGAAAACATGTATAATTTGGGCGTTATCAGAGAGCATCTCTATTCCTCTAGTGCAATTGAAATTGACAAAAAAAGACCAGAACTCAAAGACATGCCTTCTCATTTAGAGTACGCGTACTTCAAAGGAGATAAATCTTTCCCAGTAATTATTTCATCTAAACTAACGGAGAAAGAGAAAGTTTCACTTCTACGGGTTCTAGAAAAATGAAAGGGAGCAATCGCTTGGAAGATGTCGGACATCAAGGGAATAAGCCCGTCATTTTGCAATCACAAAATCTTAATGGAGGAAAGCTTCAAGCCTGTCATCTAACCTCAGCGACGTTTAAATCCAAAAGTCCAAGATGTGGTCAAAGACGAAATCGTTAGGCTACTTGATTCAAGATTAATTTACCTGATCTCGGATAGTCCTTGGGTAAGCCCCATTCACGTCGTCCCTAAAAAAGGAGGAATGACCATGGTGTTAAACGACAACAACGAGTTAATACCATCTCGAACGGTAACAGGATGGCGCATGTGAATCGACTATCGTAAATTAAATGACGCAACATGAAAAGATCATTTCCCACTCCCTTTTATTGATCAGATGCTAGAACGATTATCTAGGAATGAGTATTATTGTTTTCTTGATGGATTTTTAGGGTTCTTCCAAATCCCAATCGCACAAGAAGATCAAGAGAAGATAACTTTTACTTGTCCTTATGGGACTTTTGCCTACAGGAGGATGCCATTCGGATTATGCAACGCCCCAAAAACTTTTCAAAGGTGCATGACGACAATATTTCATGACATGGTAGAAGATTTCATGGAAGTTTTTATGGACGATTTCTCGGTATTCGGTAACTCTTTTGACCAATGTATTAATAATTTAAATAAAATGCTCGGTAGATGTGAAGAGACCAACCTTGTACTAAATTGGGAAACATGACATTTTATGGTAAAAGAAGGTATTATTTTGGGGCATAAAATATCTGGGAAAGGGATCGAGGTTGACAAAGCTAAGATCGATGTAATTGCCAAATTACCTTATCCCACAAATGTAAAGGGCGTTAGAAGTTTCTTGGGGCACGCTGAGTTTTATCACAGATTCATAAAAGATTTTTCCATGATTTCCAAACCCATCACCTAGCTTTTATTGAAAGACGCTAAATTTGATTTTTCCAAAGATTGTAAAAAAGCATTTAATAAACTAAAAGAAAGATTGACCACAGCGTCCATCATAATATCTCCCGACTAGAGTATGCCTTTTGAATTAATGTGCGACGCTAGTGATTTTGTAGTAGGGACAGTCTTAGGACAAAGAATAGACGGGAAATTTAATCTTATCTATTATGCTAGCAAAACCCTAAACGATGTCTAAGCACATTACACCACCACCGAAAAGGAACTTCTAGCAGTTGTTTTCTCCTTTGACAAATTCCGCCCTTATCTCATTTTATCAAAAACTATAGTTTACACTGATCATTCTGCTTTAAAGTATTTGTTCAGCAAACAGGATGCCAAACCAAGGCTTATCAGATGGCATCTGCTTCTTCAAGGATTTAATATCGAGATAAAAGATAAAAAAGGAGCAGAAAACTTGGCTGCTGCTCATCTATCAAGACTCAAGAATCCAAATATAGGGAAATTAGCCGAAGAAGAAATCGACGATAAATTTCCCGGTGAGCATTTGATGATATTGAAAACCAAGCTAAATGACGAAGAGCCATGGTATGCGGATTATGTCAACCACATTGTTGGAAAAGTGGTACCTCCAGAATGGACACCAGAAAAGAAAAAAAACGGTTCTTCTCTCAAGTGAAGAATTATTTTTGGGACGAACCATATGCATATAGATTATGTCCAGACAATGTAATAAGAAGATGCGTCATTGGAAGATAAATCCTTGAAATTTTGGCACACTGGCATTCTGGTCCAACCGGGGGACATCATAGTTCTTTAGTTACAAGTAGAAAAGTTTACGAAGCAGGATTCTATTGGCCTAGTATCTTTAGAGATGCTAAAGACTATGTAATGAAGTACGACGCATGTTAGAAATCTGGGAACATTTCATCACGAAACGAGATGCCTCAAAACAATATTCAAGTATGTGAGGTCTTTGACGTTTGGGGACTAGACTTTATGGGACTGTTTCCTGATTCAAGGGGTAACAAATATATCCTAGTTGCGGTAGATTACATGTCTAAATGGGTCGAAGCTCAAGCACTACCCACAAATGATGCTCGTGTAGTGGTAAAAATTTTAAAAGGGTTGTTTGCAAGATTTGGGGTTCTTAAGGCCTTAATCAGTGATAGGGGAACACATTTTTGTAACTCTCAACTTGAAAAATCTTTGTTTAAATACAGAGTGACTCATAGAATATCAATAGCATACCACCCTCGGACTAATGGCTAAACCAAAGTCACCAAGACAGCTATCAAACGTATTTTAGAGAGATCGGTCAGATATAACCCAAAGGATTGGTCTGAAAAAACTCAACGATGCATTATGGGCCTTCAGAACTGCTTACAAGACACCGACAGGATGTACCCCATTCAGGATGGTTTACGAAAAAGCCTGTCATCTGCCAGTGGAAATTGAACATAAAGCATACTAGGCACTTAAACAATGCAATATGGATCTCACGGCAGCTGCAAAAAATTGTTTCATGGAGCTTAACGAATTAATAGAGTTACGAGACGGAGCATACGAAAATACTCGAATTCACAAAGAAAGGACTAAGAAATGGCACGACTCTAGGCTCCGCGGAGACAAAGACTTTAAAAATAGAGACAAGGTCTTATTGTTTAATTCTCGCTTAAAGTTACATCCGGGGAAACTCAAGTCAAAATGGACCGGTCCTTTTGTAGTTGAAACCATGTACCTTTATGAAGCAGTAGAAATCACCGACAAAGATGGTTCGAGCTTTAAGGTCAACGGACATAAGTTAAAAAAATACCACGATAGGAGTTTCCACACAGATGACAACGAATTCATAGAGCTCGACATGTAAGGGAAAAGTATTGCGAAAGAAAAAGGTCGTACTTAAAGACCAGCTAAAACAAAAGTGCTTCCCGGGAGACAACCCGATCATTTCAATTGTTTGTCGCATTTTAATTGTTTGTTGCACGAGTCTGTCTTCCCAGACACTCTATACGGCGTATCGAAACCCTCTAGAATACGACTGATAGACGTGTCTGGACGTTATCAGTTTTAAAACTTAATATTTAATTTCTAGTATTTAATTATTTTTACAGGAACCATACAGCGTATCCTAAGGTTTGGGATACGGTGTATTGATCCCTATACAGTTGTGTGTTTAATTGTTTTCTTCTACCATTGTAGCGAGATAGAAATTGCACTTGTCTTTTAATCTTTTATGTAGGACCTTGCTGAAACTATGATATGGTATATTTGTAAAAAGACATGTGTTGAACTTATCCGGACATGCTGAAGTCCTAGTCAACACACTTTTTGCTCAAGAACTAATCTTGGAGAATTATCACGAGCAAAGCATCAGGGAGTTTTCCGTTCTAATTCTATTTTCCCTTATTATTTAATTGTTTTATTTATACAACGAGGATGTTGTATAATTTAAGGGGGGTGGAGAATTAGAACGTACTTGTCTTCTTTTTTAAAAAATAACATGCAAAGTGCTTAAAAACGGCCAAATTAAAAAAAATAGCATGACTTTTGTAAAAATCACTAGTTACATTACCTAGCGCACTATAACCCTTGATACGTATTGTGAGAATTAAGCATATCCTGTTTCCAATTGTTTACTAAAAATTCCATAAAATTATGAGTGTGCCGGTGATGTAGTGTGTGGAAACCATATGATCATTTAAGCTTAGTTTGATTAGAACTTTAATCTAGGATGAACAATAACAAAGAACAATAGAATATGTATAGCGGAATTAACATAAGAACAATGATATTCAACAAGGTGTTTCTTTATTAATAACCAAATGTTCCTAACAGCCCCAATTCTAGATGATCATTTCTAGATGATCAATTCTAGAACGTGTTATCTAAACTATAACAAGGAATCAAAGATCCTTGAGGCTGAAACAAAAAAACCCTAGGCGTCCACTTAGAGGACTTGACTCCTAGACACACACACACACACACACTTTTCTGTGTTTTACATCTTGACTCACACAAAACTATACGACCTATATCTCTTTATATACTAGAGATATTAGGTTTACAAAGGATAAGTATTAGGAAATAAACAAATATTCCTAACTTTTATAATTATCTTCTAGGAAATCTTCTGTAATCTTCCATCTTTTGAAGAATTTCTCCTTTGTCTTTTAAGTCTTTCATCTTTCATATGTTTTGTCTTATCAACTCAAATATAATTCCCAACAATCTTCCCCTAGTTGATAATTACAAAACCAAAATAAGCACGAACTTCTTCCCCTGAAGCTAATATATATATGAAAGAATAGAACTATACAATTCCACCAAGGATCTGTAAGTTGCACATCTTCTTTGTAAATCTTCTTCCCCTTTTTGTCATAATCAAATAGGGGACTAAAGTATTGAACTTTGATTTCAACAACCACGAACCACTATCACACTCCTAATCCAGCCTTCCATCAACTCAAATTACCCTCCATGATGCACCTTAAGATAAATGAACTTGAGCAGTAGAAACTTAAACAAGCAGTAGTAATAATAACTAGCAGTAGTAAAAACCTTCACCTTGATATATCATATAAATGGTTAAACATTAACATTAAGCTTCCCCTGAAACCCATATGTTAACCATTTCTTGAATCTTCAATTCTATAGGCACTATGTAATGATCACTGATGAAGAAAACTAAGTATAACGATCTTGATGCTGAAGTAGAATAACCCAAACTTGTGTCTTATATCTTGTACTATCCACATGACGTCAAACGTATACCCAAAACCAATGTATAAGGAGACCGCAATCTCTTGACAATTATCCTCATCTTCTATGAGACACATAACCAAAGTGATAGCAAATGTATGCATTAAGCACCATAAGAGAAATCGCAAACCTTTGCTAGATTTGTCAAGTCTTCGTCACATCGTTTCTAAGCACGAACAAGTTATCTTCAAAGTGTAACACCCACTTTAAGATATGATAAGAACACAAACCTGTGAAACTCCACTTAAACTCCAAATAAGTGATAATTAACCTTCTTCATAACCAATTAATGTAATAAAGACAAGCCTTTAAACATTTAAGAACATTTAAAATCATAACCTGTTAGCTTCCCCTTAAACGAAGCATCAATCACACCTTTGAACATAATACTTCTTGTCATAGCAGCATCCCATATATTACATGTAGCAGCAGTAACATGTAACTAACAATAGTAACTACTAACCCTAGCAGTACTAATAACCACAACAATATTAACTTCCTTTTGTGTGTGTTGTACGAGAATCAAAAACTGTGTGTTGTTCGATATCGATCAAAGCTAGCAGTACAAATTCATAGCCAGCAGTACTAACATACAACTAACAGTATTAACTGCTAACTCTAGCAGTCAAACTATTTGAGTAGCAGTATTAATGTAACAAGAACAATACTAAGTACTCATAAGCAGTACTAAGTATAAAGCTGGCAGTATTAAAATAGACTAAAAGTAGTACTAATCACAAATCAGTAGTATTCACCAAGGACAACAGTACTAACAATAAAATGACAGTATGAACTCATCTTTATGTATTCGAGCAGCATAAATACATATAACTGGCAGCATTAACTTTCCTTGAACGAGCAGTACTAACTTGTACTGGCAGTATAAAGTGCTCCTTCCTCCCATACCTTTTGAGACACTTTTTAGCGTCAGTAAAGCACCAATATTTACGATCACCAACAGTACTGTGTATCGTGGCAGTAGAAACCACCAACGAGCAGTACAAAACATATAACCACTATTTAAGGATACTATTTTTTTAAGTATCCAGACGACACCCTTTTAGCAACACTTTTTATGTTACTAAACTGTCACTAATTCGTTATTCTCATCAACTGCTAATGATTCTTTTCATAGAATAAGTTCCAAAGAACTCTTGAATTATGTAACCAAGAACCACAATCATCAACCATCTTGTTGTCACGAACCAATCAATAACAATTGTAAACAAACTTCCTGTTATATCGAATTAGGGTTGCTGAAAAACCCTAATATCACCAGATTCGACATGATAACCAAGACAGAAAATTCGTACATCTTTTCCTTCATAGATGCGACACCAAAACACCTTGTAGATCCTAGATCATGAGCCACCAGGCTCTGATACCAATTGTGGAAACCATATGATCGTTTAAGCTTAGTTTGATTAGAAATTTAATCTAGGATGAACAATAACAAAGAATAATAGAATATGTATAGCGGAATTAACATAAGAACAATGATATTCAACAAGGTGTTTCTTTATTAATAACCAAACGTTTCTAATAGCCCCAATTCTAGATGATCAATTCTAGAACGTGTTATCTAAACTATAACAAGGAATCAAAGATCTTTGAGGCTGAAACATACAAACCCTAGGCGTCCACTTAGAGGACTTGACGCCTAAACACACACACACACTATTCTGTGTTTTACATCTTGACTCACACAAAACTATACGACCTATATCTCCTTATATACTAGAGATATTAGGTTTACAAAGGATAAGTATTAGGAAATAAACAAATCTTCCTAACTTTTATAATTATCTTTTAGGAAATCTTCTGTAATCTTCCATCTTTTGAAGAATTCCTCCTTTGTCTTTTAAGTCCTTTATCTTTCATATGTTTTGTCTTATCAACTCAAATATAATTCCTAACATAGTGGACTTTAGAACTTGGCCTGGTATATCACTCGAGACTGCAATAATAAGTACTATGAATTTAGATGGAGAAACATGTTCAACTGATAAATTTTTAGGATTAAACCAAATAGCCTACATGTCGTAAAATTAACTAACTACACTGGTTAGTTAACTCCTATGTAACCCTTTGTTTACTCTCATTTTTAGAGTAAGATACCCTAGAACAACCTGTTGATCCATTCCTTTCTTTTTCTACACCATATTATATGTTTCATTACACCTTTGCACCATAGCCTACCGTGTAGATTAAGCCTATTCTTATCAATGTTGCTAGTTGCTTTCGTGTAAAGTTTTGTATTTCCTGTGTCAAAGTGAAATTTTTCTATCTCTGTAATGGTCGGGAAATTGCACAATGCAATGGGAAAAATATGTAGCTCGTAGGTTTCGCTACTTTTGCGATTATGAATTATGTCCGAAGAAGAAGTCTTACAAGGAAAAGATTGTCCGGACGAATTATGATAGTGAAGACGGTGAAATCACACTGAGATTTATGATGTATTGCAAAAAAAAGAGAAGGATGAAAAATAGTCAGTTCAAAAGAAGTTTATACCGAAGGAATTACTTGGAAGGATCAATTATTCGTTGATACATTACAAAAATCAACGATGTAAAGTCTTGTAAAAAGTGGTCGATATCACCACGTATTCTGTAAAAGTATGTAAAGAGCGGGATGTAAGGGAAGTTGACCGTTATGGGAACGCCAACTTAGGTTGTCTTTGTCATTTTTGTGATCGAGGCATTTGTCTATATGTTCGAGTCTTTGTCATGAAACGATCGAGGGAAATTACTAGCAACCGTACCTTATTTGTTGGCTTAGTCTATTTGTTTCGTGAATTTTGTTTAACACCTATTTTTCTTCCCTTTCCTAGCAACTCACCTTAATGTCTACTTGAACGAGGACTTGTTCGAGCATGCATGTCTATTCTATCGTTACGGCCATGTATGCATGTCTCAGCTGCCTTGTTGGACGACGACTTTTGGTGAAAGTCAAAAGCTCCCTACCCTATATCGTTCTTCATCCTAACCGCTGGTTAAACACGGACAGGGATGTGTTCGGATTGTATGTGTCTATTCCGTCCCAATAACTAGTGGAAAATGGAAAACCACTTTTAAGTCTCGGATCCTGATTTGAATGGAGCAAAGATATTTGGATAAGCTATTTACACTAATTAAAAGCACAAATAATGTCAATTAAGCAAATCAAACAAATTTTAAAATCCCTAAAAATGTAAACTAAAATTTCACTAAATAAAGAAAAGTTGCCGAAAATTATTAAAAATAAAAGCCCTAATTTTTATCTTTTTATAAAAGTTTTATTACTTAAACTAGTTAAACTTACCCTAATTATTAATTAATAACTTATAATCCTAATTAAACTTAACTAAGGAACTATGGTGCACAAACCTAAGAAACTAACGGGGAAAACTAACCAAACTAACGAGGGACTGACTGAAAAACAATTAAAATCGAAAAGTTACACTTTATACCCTGAGAATCTATCCCGACAACAAACTAAGTCCAATAAGCATTCGAATTTTTAAAGAGCTTAAAATGAAAAACTCAAAGAAGCAAAGTTGTAAAGGAAGATAGGGGGAACAAGATTAATAAAGGCTACTAGGGTTGAAACTCACAAAAAGCTCCTAAAACAGAGCTTATCTTTAAGCTGTTACAGAAAGGAGGGCTTATCCCTTGTTTTTAGAAAATAAGCTATAGAAAACTCAAAACTAGATCAAAATGAAAAAGGAAAGAAGTTCTAAAGAGCTTATGATATGCTTATTTTATAAATGAAAAGAAACTAAAACTTAAACTACTTTTATGCTACTGAAATTGATCAAGAAGTAAGCAAACTCAGGAAATAAGCAAAGTAACACAAGATCCAAGCAAGATAAAAACTTTATAAAGCTAAATTAGACTCTAAAACTTTGAAGACTTATTAATCTACCCATAAGCTATCTAATTAAGCTGGAAAATCTATACCCATAAGCTAAATTAACAAATTTAAATTCTAAGGACTCTAAGTACTGTTTTTGGAGTTTTCAGGCTTTTTATGACTTTTGACAGCTAAATTAAACTAAGAAAATAAGCTAGAAATTGAAAATTAAGACTTAAAATGTATTAAGCTATATTAAAACTTAAATCCTACTGAATTTGATAAGCTAAATCATAAAATTACTGTTCTAATTTAAGCTGAGAACACAGAAAAAGCCAGTATCTACACTTATAGTAGTAACTTGGTATTGTAAAAGTTCTGCATCACTTTCAGTAGAAAGTACTGATGTGCAATTTTTTGACTTTTGAAAACTAAATAAGCAATGAAATAAGCTAGAAAATGAAAACTAAATCTAAATAAGCTAAAACTAAACTAAATTCTACTGAGATTAAAGCTAACAGTACTAACTTATGAAAGCAGTACTAACTTGGAAGTTAGTACTGGTAGTGTAAAGGCTAAGCAGTACTAACTGAAGTTAGTGAATGCTAAGTGCAAATTTGAGATGCACTAAACCAACACCCCTTTATCATTTTAGACAGAGTTGAGAAAGATTTTTAAGAGAAATTAAATAAACAAGCACTAAATACCAGTTGTTATAAAACTATCTTAAAACAGACTTAAAAATCATGATTAACAACTGAATAATCAAAAATCTAAGATCTTAACTAATTAAACTAATTTTTTGTGGATTTTAAGAGTTTTTATGATAAGAGAATGATAACAAAAGATCTATAACTTCTTATCAAAACATGATAAAACACATACTAAATAGCACTATAAGAGATATTAAACACTAACAAGCAAAGAAAATATCAAGATAAACAGATCTAAACATAGCAAGCAATAATATCAAAATTTAAAACTAGAATTTAAAGGTAAATGGAAGAGAAACTTACAAACTCCTCTAGATAAACAAGAGGACCAATTAAGGCAGCTACAAGCTCTCTACTATAATAACTGAGTATAAGTCCCTGGATCTCTTCCAAGGTAAGATCCCCTTCCAAAAGCTTAGATACAATAAGATCCATAATAGGTTTAACTGATTTAAGGTTTAGATAAGGTTAATACTGAATTCAAACAGCTCTATTTCAGCTTATAGACTGAAAGAGCTTATGAGTAGCTTATTGAGACAATTTTAGCTTATTAAGAGAGCTTAAAGGTTGAAAATAAGAAGAGCTTATGACAAATTAAAACTGAATTTCATTAATTGAAAACTGAATTACATTACTAGAAAAGGAAATTACAAGAACATTTAAGTAAAAATACGAATTTAAGCTAAAAATTATATAAAAACTAGAATCGACTACTAAAAACTAGATGATGTGTGTGTGAGAAGTGAGGTCTTTTTATAGTGCCCAGCTGAAGCTTCTAGGACCTCTAGCCTTGCTCACCAAACTTTTAATCCTGGCCAATCATTTCTTCAATCATTTGATCTATATTGTGGGACGTTGATCAATTATTGTGACACCGTAGGATTGTGCCATTCTGGCATCTTTGATGTGACGTTAGTGTTAGTTTTGTGAGTGAGTTTAGCACAAAAACTCACATAAAACTTGGTGCTTCTTTAATTGTCGACATGGCTCTTCTTTAATGAATCCTTTGATAAAGACTGATTTGACCCTGGGTTTGTGATGTAGACCTCTTGAATTGACTTAAGCACCTCTAATTTTTGATTTGCCCCTTTTTAAACCATGAGGGTGAAATGAGAGAAGACGGATGAACAGTAAAAGGGTTCCCGCTCCCTTTTTCGCCAGTAAAACTGTTGTAGTTTTGGGAATTTTGCATATTGTTCCTTGAATTTCTTTCCTCTCTTTCCAGTTAATAAAAAAATAAATAACTTTCGGAAATTAGCAAGATTTGGCCCTTTGAAGATAGAAAATTGGTCTAAGGTTTTGGGTCTTTGGCTTCGGCTTTGTACTCTTTTGATTCTCGTGTCCGTGTTTGCTCGCTTTTGACTGTTTTCTTGTGATTTTTGACTTATCCATACCTTTGCATACACAAAACAACAAATACAAGCATATTTTTTGCATTTTTGGTCTGTTTTGGGTTTATGGGTTATTTTAGGTACAAACGGATATGTTTATTTAAACACCTATCACCTAGCAACTAGACCTTAGTGTCAACTCGAACGAGGACTTTGTTCGAGCATATCATGTCTATTCTGTCGTTACGCCATGTATGCATGTCTCAGCAGCCTTGTAGGATGACACTTTTGGTAAAAGTTAGAATCTTCCTAGCCCAATCATTCTCATCCTAACCGCTATGTTAAACACGAACAGGGATGTGTTCGGCATTGAATATGTCGATTCTGTCATTACGGCCGTGAATTACGATACAACTATCATTGTTGTTGTGGTACATACTGTGAAAGGACAGTTGAATGATCAACCGAAAGCTTCTAACCCAGATTTACTTAGACTTGTCTTCCTTAGCTTTAAGCGGTGGAGATGTTATATCCTTGCCACCTATGAAACGAAGCTAATCATGACCGATAAAAAAAAAAAAAATTTAGCGTACTACTTAAATGTTAAACCCAAAATTACGTTGAGTGACCTGAGTGTTATGTTTTATTTCCATATTTTCCCGTGAGGATCTTGATTATGTAACGGTGATAAGGACAACACGTTCTTAAACGGAAAATCCACAACATCAAGTCGGGAACACAATTTCATAAACTAAAACGTTTTCTAAAGTCTACTTGAGGACAAGTAGGATTCAAGAGGGGGGATATTTGAAGACATCAAATAACGACACATAATAATATCATTTATCCTATTCTTTGCCCACTTTTTTATAATTATTTCATAATTTGGTCCTTAATTGCTTTAAAGTTGATAAATGTAGTAATTCAAGAGTGTTTTGTGAAGACATGCTAAAAGGCGTATAATTTGGAGCTAAAACGAAGATATTTGAAGATTTCTGATTTATGACCAATACTTCGTATCCAACAAAAGAGATACGGCGTATCAGCGCCAAGACTTCACAAGAAAACGCGTTTGACCAATTCCCAATACTGTGTACCCATTCTGTCTACATACACCGTATCCATGAAGATAACTATTCAAAGATACAGTAAATAAAGTAAATTAGGAATGATATCACTAATGGATTCAGAACGTAGCGCGCACTCCAAGGAATCCAGCCCAATTCGCCGTATCGACCTAGCCAGATACGGCGTATCGAGTCTTTTTCAGACACTATAAATAGAAGACTTAAAAAAGAGTTTTCAGTGTGCAATATCATATTCTTTATACCATACTTATTAAAAGACGAATTTTGGAAGAGAAGATCAGCCACCAAGGTCAAGCATTGATCACGAATCCATAGAAGACATCGTGTAATTTTTACTCTCTTGATCGTTCGATTTCAATTATTTGATTACGCTTGTATAATTACAATGATTGTGGGCTAATACCCTCGGGTATTAGCCATCTTAATGAAAGTTCAATGTTTGGTTTGTTTTAAAATCGATTTCTTAATTTATCATTGATTGTTTTATAATGTTTATCACCTCATACTTGTTTATGTGTTTGAATATGCAACCTATCATTCAACTAGGTCTAGTGATACCTAAAAAGTAATCTAGATACCGGGATAGCTCTTCATATCGTTTTTTATATTACTGGACCGATAGGATCACAAATAACATTCTGTCTTTGTCTTTGATTTATGAGCTTAGTTGGACCGGTAGGTGACCTGTTTATGTTTCAGCAATCATGCTTTTTGCAACACCCTCAAACTACGATATGCAGCGGAATACAACAACTAGGGTGCTACTTCATAATACATGCACACGAGTCCCAGTAAATGTTCAAAGATACGTTTATAAAGCGCAACTTCATTCATTTGAAAGATCAGAGTGACATAGGTCCCAATACCATTATAGAAATTCTTTCTAAAAGTCACAACACTACTTGATTTCTAAAACACTTGTTTAGTTTATGACACTACTTCACCGAGACACCGTCCTTGATATCCGCGTTCCGTCCCATCCAAGCCATCAACAGTCATTTACCTAGGATACATGCTTAAAAACGTCACCAAAACGTTGAGTGAATTCATAGAGTTTGCAAACAACAGTTAGAACGCATATTTGGTTCAACAAAACATATAACATTGCTCGTAAGACAAGTTATAAAAATATTGATTTCCAACTAAATGAGACCATGTACCGAAACTTAACACATTCTAGAGCTTTTAAAAACGAAAGACGTGCTCGAAAGAATCGCTAAAAACGAAGCAATAACGAATAAGATACGACATTTACGAGTTTTCGACAACTAAAACGATAAAAATAAACTTAGGGTCTGTTGTGAACAGTAAAAATTACTGTTCACCAGTAAGTTCCAAATTTTGAAAATGTCAAATATTGATAACTCGTCTTAATACGAAAGCGTGGGCACAAGAAACGTCAAAATCGGGCTTAAAAACGCGAAAGTTATGTCGTTTTTTAATACTAAGAGGCAATTATAAAACATTTTTACTGATTAACACACAATTTTACCAAAACAATTAAGGTGATGACTATATAGACCAATATGTGGTATAATCAAAGTGCTATATTACTAGGGAGTTCATACTGGCCTCTTCGGGGTGGCGTATCGACGAGTTGTTGGATTTACGATTTAAAGTGTCCTAGCTCCTCATACGTCACTACATGACCTCTTAATTATGATAGCCCGAACGATAGTATGATGAGCTATACGAACTATAAACAATCAAAGTGTTTAGTACTTATACGACCTATATTGGATTAGGTGCATTCGATCGTAAGTGACGCATTTTAATATTGTAATACTTGTTAAAAAAAAAAAAAAAAAAATAAAAAAAAATAAAAAAAAATAAAAATAAAAAAATTAAAATTAAAAAAAGATTACCATTCACATCACGTGTGAGTTCGTAGCCCCCTTTTCTTAACTACTGCCTTTATTAAATACGGGGAGATTACATGCTTGAATTTCTTTGGACACAAGTGTTTTCAAAACCTGACATGATATTTCCTCGATTACATTATTGCCTAAGTTACCATATAGCCATTTAGTCCCCTTTTATCATGCACCCGTTAATTACCTGCTGGGTATACGCTAGTGTTATGGATAATCATCGGGACTGACCATCCCCGTCCCCCCCCAAGGACTGTGGTTTCTAAGGTGACCATTGACCATATAACATCGAAGAAAATTCGTAGATGTTTGGCAGCATCTGTATTGAGAAAATTCGTAGGATGTTTTTGTAACATCTGTATCCGTGTTGGGGCACAAACCTCGAGTACTGGTTTGATTACAGTTTATTACGTTAAGGTTCGGTGTCATGAGCTTAGGGCAATAATACAATGTGTTGGACTATTGAATGTGTTTCATAGTCTACTATTACTTAAATCTTGTGGTCCACGCTATTTCCTGATAAACCTATGAATTCACTCAACAATTTTGTTGACGTTTTAGCATGTTTTAATCTCAGGTGCTGAGGTATAAGCTTGGATGGGAGCCATGACGGATATCTATTAGAGGGATTCTGATTTCTTAAATTCAATGAAACTTTTGTCTTATAAAATCTTAATGTCTTTTAAATAAAACTATGGGACCTAACGTGAAAACTCTGATCTTTTGTAATGACATCGAATGAAACTTATTTTTAACGTCCATTTAAGGTCGTTTTATATATCTTGATTTTTGTACTTTGACGTAGCACCCCATTGTTACCTTTCCGCTGCGACTCGATTTTAGGGGTGTTACATCAATATTGTATTTTCCAGACCCACTTGCTATTCTGACTCTTTCTTGCTTTGATCAAAATAATTGATCCTTTCTATTTGAATCTTAAGGCTCGGAACTTGCTATAAACCTAAGGATTCGGTCTTGACTTGCTAAGAATAACTAGGATTCGGTTTAACTTGCTACGAACCACAAAGGGTTCGGGTCTTACTTCCTACTTTGTGAACCACAATGGTTCGGTTACTTGCTATTTTGTATTTGTAAAAGTGAAAAAGATTTTTTTCTTTTAGATAAAAATACAAAACTTGATTTTTCTTACTTTTACTTCCTTCAATTGATTTGGGATTTTATATGTATATATATATTTTTTCTTTAATCAATAAATAAAGTGAAAAGAAAGTAAATAAATAAATACTTAAAAAATAATTTTTCCCAAAAATAATATGACCTTTGCTTTGCTGCTTCTATTTCTTAAATCCTTCATCCTTCTTCTGGGTTTTCTTCGATCGATGCTTTCTCGATTAACCTCTTGTCAATCGGTGGTTTCAAGAAAAAAACGTTTGTCTTTTCCGGTTATGTTTCTCCGGTTAACCTCTGGTCTTTTTTCTGGCCTAAGTCCGATTGCCTTCGTGCGTTTCTTCCTTTTGATCGACCGGTATGATTATCAAAGAAAGGTTTTATCTCCTTCAATCGATCGGATCTTACTCCGCCTCTGTGGGGTTTCCAATCAGCGATTTTGGTCACTTGTTACTCTGTTTTTGATCGTCTTCTTACTTCTCCAATCGACGAATGAACAGGTATTCCTTCTTCCTTACTTTCTATTATGAACCCCTGGAATCGTTCTCCCTTGATCGATTAGCCTTGGGCTCTGATACCAAATGTTTGGAGATTATCAGACTTCACAGGTTTGTATAATTCTTCAAGTCCAGGGTTCGGTATGAATGGAACAAAGATAGAAAGTATTTTGTAACAGAATTGATTGCTTGATCTATTACAATGATTGAGTACACATATATATAGTTGTTCAACGGGTGCCACTTGAACCATTGTGATGGTTCGGTCAGCGGTTACTAGCGGTTGGTGGCGGTTGGTTACAGTCAACCAACACAACCCTTCATATTTACAGGTTCTTACCCAAACTATTCTATTTTACATATTTCACACTAAAGTTTGTTTTCTTCTAATGTCGAGATTAACCCAACAAAGTTTGGATGTGCTTGCATTGTTTTCTTAAATGAGTTATGTAGATTTGATCGCTAATTTAGAGTTGATCACTAAAGGTGGAAAAAATCGTGAATCGTTAGCCGGACGGTCGATCACTTTGTAGCTTGTAATCGGTCTAGGCGGGATTAATCGGCGATTAATCGGATTGGCATTTCTGGCAAAATGAGTATATTTTTGGCAAGTTTTGTGTATTTTCAGCGAGTTTTAGATATTATTGGCAAGATTATTTCTAAAAAAACCTCTAATAGATTTCAACAGTTACTATAAGTAATCAAAACAAGTTTACAGTGAGTTTTAGGTACTTTCGGCAAGATTAGAAGGTTTCCGGCAAGTTTGACCACCGATAACCACTATTGATCGCCGTTGATCACGGTTGACCTATCTTTTTGACCTTGTTACATAAATAGGCAAGGTCGGTGGCCTTGTAGCGCCTAGGCCGCGATTAATCAGCCTTGTAGACCTTGTTTTGCAACACTGGTATTCCGTAGTACATTTCACAATAAGGACTTCATCCACAACCAGTTAATTACTCTATAATACAATTCTCAAATGGTCGGTGGCACTGTAGCAGCTACAGTGCCTGCTACAGTGCTACAGTACCGGGCCAAAAACTAGCCCAAAATTTGGCCCAATTTTTTTTTTTTTTTATACCGGTGGTTACTGTTCATCGGCCAAAAAAAAAAAAATTGTATACTCCCCCTTCTTTTGTCAAAAATAAGAAGAAAAAAAAATTACGTTTACGACTTTCTATCGGCCTGGGCCAAAAAAAAATATATATATATCCGCTTTATTGAAAAAAAAATTGTCATTTAATATGAGAAAAAAACAAACTATTAAACATGAGACCAAAGAAATTAACCCGAACAAAAAAAAATGCCCCGCAATAACGCGCGAAAAAATAACGCCCGCAGCAACGCGCGGGTAATATTTGCTTGCTATAATACAATTCACAAATGTGGCACTGTAGCAGCTACAGTGCTTGCTACAGTGCCGGCCCAAAAAATTAGCCCAAAATCCGGCCCAAGGTTAAAAAAATTACAAAACAGACCCTCAACTTTTAACTGTTTACGACTTTTCCACATAAATTTAATAAAAAAAAAAGCCCCTCAAGTTTTTTTTATTCGCCCCCCGCCGCAACGCGCGGGTTAAATTCCAACTCGTTAGGAACATTCACATTCATCCGTATAGAACTACCAGGTTAGTTAACAATTAAGTATAGGTTAGTTAGACATGCCACACAAATTCTTAAAGTTTGACTAAAATATAAAGTATATCTAGAATTACAGGCTTATACAGTTGAATCATGAACCGTTACATAAATTAAGCAGTGAAAAATAAAAGAATGTTGAAATAAATTCCAGATTCACTACAAAGAGAAATATCTGGAAATCTTTCAGAAATAACACAGGTTAAGATTTTGTATCAACAAGCCTGCAAATTACACTCGATACATAAATTAATTAAAATCAAATCAGATCATGAGACCACTTAGTAGCATCATCATCACCATTGCAATCCATCCATAGCCACCGGAGAACTTAATAGATGTCGCCGGAGAAATATCTTGAGGCCTGAAAATGCCATACAATGTTCGTCATCAGATATATGCTTAAAATGTAGGTACGGAAATAAAGAACTATTGACGACTATAAGTTAGCATACATACTTCTGCAAACGGCTGAGGGCTCCACAGAAAAGAGCATTATCAGGCATTGGCAACTCAGTTTTGTTATTTATCTCAGGATTAACGATTCTGACATAAGTTTCTTGACCGAGATACCATGAGTCAAGATTTTCGGTTCTTAAGTTCCACACTCCTACATTATCTAGAGAGATCAACACTGCTGTCCATGCATTAGGAAAAACCTGTATACAAAATAAAGATTCAAATTAATAAAACATATACTTTAAAGTCGCAATACTGTAGATCAAAAACCAATATCATAACCGATGATTATTAAATTTTAAATGAACAAAGCCAGAAGCTATATAGATTCTTAAAACTCGAAGTACCTGCGTTGTGGAACGAGCAATACCATCCCATTTATTGTAAGTTCCTCTGCTAGCATTCGTCCAGTCACCCAAACCCATTCTGATAACAAATTATTGAACTTATTAGATTAAAAAGGTAACACAAACATAACAGAAGATTAGAATTAACTACATACCCGACTACAAAAAAGCCGTATCCGTCAAGGTGATAACTATGCATTTTAGTCTCATTATTTTGGAATATAACTTCCATAAATCCTCTATAAGTTCCATTAATAACCGACGTTTCCATCTTAGATGGTCCCGTTAGGGGCTCGGTAGGAAAATCGAGCTTGTATACTCCCTTCACTTTGTACTGATCAGCAAGCCTAATTGGTGTTGTCGGATTCACAAAAGAGATCCCATTAAGTGTAGCTCTTCGTTTCCCATTTATTGTCACTGGGGGTTTGTTTTTCAATAGATAAACTTCAGTCACATTAATGGAACCGTATTTGAAAGAACCTTGTGGATTAGGTCGTGCCCCACTAGCTGAAACGTTCCCTCTGCATTAAAATTTAAATATCCATTATTATATAATTAAGGTAAATTTCCTAAATGACTCTTTGATGTGGGACTATCAGACATATTACAAATTACACCTTTATGCATTCATATCGAGATATGATCCCTTTAATACGCATACTAAGTTTTGTGAAGCACCCTTTTTGAAGAAGTACACATTTTGCGACTTTACTTATTTATGGAGAAGTAAGCCAATAATTTGGAGAAATTTATTAAATTTGACGAATGATTTTGATTGACAACTTATAGGGTCAATTCCAGATATACGTGAGTAAAGGTATAAATTATAATAGGTCTCAAACCAGAGAGTCAATTCCAGATATACGTTAAACCAAACAAAAAAAAAAATCCTGATATACGTGAGTAAAGGTATATGAACTAAACCTACCTGATGGACCGGGCTTGGTTCATTGAGAAAGTGTTATCATACTGATCTTGAGGAGGGTCGGGAAGGGGACCTGAGGCTTTTCCTTTAGAATTTGAGTAGTGCAAGATTCCGACACCAGTAACTCTTTTCCAGGTTGATTCATTTACGAATCTAGCACTAGCAACGATATAGTAATCACTACTTGCATTTTGGTCCATGGTAATTAAAAACGAGTATGATTGTCCAACATGTATATCTAAACTAGAATAGTTTTGTTGCACAGTGTATGATCCTTCGGTTTCAGCTAAAAGTAGGTTATGGTTTTGAATTCTGAAGTTCAAACTAGTCGATACACCAACGTTGCTTACACGAATACGGTAAGTTTTGCCTGTCAAAGTCAACCAATTTCTCGTAAATATAACAAAACATATTACATAAAGGGTGTTTCGGATTGGTTATTTTCTTAATTTACTCTGAATGAGCACTTAAAACTAAACAGATAGAGCACTTTAGAATAAGCAATCTGTAACTCACCAGGTTCGACATTAATAGTTTCGTGATCAATGCCGTCCGGGACAAGAGTATCGTTATATCTATAAGGTCCTTTTCCGTTAATAAGAACACCATCAGGCATTCCAAGGGTTCGACCATCATCAAGGGTCTTTCTCAAAGCCTACAAACACGAAAAGGGTCCTCAACCATAACAAAAATAATCTACATCAAAGAGTTCATTGAGATATTTTTGTTGGAGACTTACAGTGTGGTTTCTTATGTACCAGTCACCAATCAAGACAACAATATCCCCAGCTGGGTTATCAAACGGGGTTGGAATGACGGACCTCGGGTTAATAATAAAGCCACCGAAACCACCTGACGCTCGTTGAAAATTGAGTGAAGGGAAGTAAAAGTAGCTGCCGATTTGGTCCTTAACTTGAAAGTTATAAGTCCAATTCCACTTTGGGGGAATTGGACAATTGGTGCCAAGAACACCATCTTGCCAAGAACTCCTCTTTTGCTGTACACCAGCCCTGTTACAATCAACATTTATAAATATAATCCATTCGGTGGACAATAAATTGTAAGAAAACGGAATGCTAAAAGTCCACTTCAACTATGGGATCGCATATTAAAATTGTTTATGCTTTTAGAATAAAAAGAAGCAGATAATTAAACCTAAATGAAGCTCAATGTAAGGGATAGTGTTTGGATTTGCTTATGTTGTCGAGATGGCCAATCATGAGATAAGTAGTTACATGAGAGTTATACAATTGTGCTTATTTAGCGAGATAATAGGAAAAATGATACGTATCAGTGAAGAGGTCTGAATAAGCAATCCGTAGAGGGTGTTTGGGATTGCTTATTTGCCTATTTATAAGCAGATAAGCAGTTTTGTGTGTTTCGATGAATGTGTGTCAGCTTATTTCAGTATAAATGCGCACTTAAAATATGTTGGTTGATACATGGTTTTTTTTAAAACATACAAGTAGTTTAAAAAAGCAATCTCAAACACCCCATAAAGTGCTTATTCATAACTACGTATTTCCGCTTCAAATAAACAGATTAAGGTAAGCAGTTTGCTTTTATCCAAACACTCAAAACTACTTATTTGTTGTATAGAGATGCAATAAGCAGATTAGCGATGCTATCCAAACACTCAAAACTACTTATTGCTATCAAAACTACTCCATGAGCAGATTTTAAGGGTGTTTAGGATTGTTTTTTTGAATTGTAAAGCAGTTTAAGTGTCTGTATAAAACTTCTTATTTGCCCATTTTACTTCAAAATAAGTACTTGCAATAAGCAACCACACATATGACGTAACAAAATCAGTATTCGCACTTCAGATTTATGATATTCATCACAAAAGATTCAAACTTTTGCAAAAAGAAGAACAATAAACAAGATCTTACCAAGTCATGAGGACATTCTCATCTAATTTGTTCCTCACATTAACAATAACATTGTTGTTGGTAGTTGAGTTTATGACAGGGCCAGGGAATTTTCCATTAATAGCAATAACCTACAAATCCAGATTCAAAACAATGCTGGGGTCAACATTCAATTACATCATTTAAAAAAGTCAAAACTACAACAACCTACAGTCAACACTCCAAACTTCCCAGATCTGTAGCTAAAATGCAACAAGTTTATAAATGTAAACCAAACCCGTTAATCTTTAACATTTTTTAAACAAAACCCACTTAAAGTAAACATATTCATCAAGAATATAACAACATTTAACATACCCATGATGTGAAAACAGTACTAAATTAAAATCTAAAACCAACCCATTTCAAAAGAGTATAAATTTAGCAAACCCATACTTGAAAACCAGTACTAAATCAAAATCTAAAACCAACCCATTACAAAAGATTATAAATTTAGCATAACCCATTCGGGAAAACACTTATAATGCAAATTTAATAATACCCATATTCAAAAGTACAAAACCAAAATCTAAAACCAACCCATTTTTAGAAATTAGCTTTTTAGCAAAACCCATGTTGTAAACATGATAAATGAATAAAGGGTACCTGTTGGGGGACACCAAGAGGTGAAGCAGTAATGTAAGTAAGTTCAAATTTGTACGAAACAGTGGGATCTTCAGCTAAAGTGAAGGTCACAAACAAGGAAATGTTGATAAAAACAAGACAATAATAAAGAAAACTAGCCATGAAGTGAAAAAGTTTTTGAATGTAGTATCTTGCTCAAAATGGTTTTTTTTTTCTTTTCAAAATGATGAATCAAAAGAATAATAATGCTAATAACTTTTTATTTTTTTGGTTTGGTGTTTTACATTATCAGTTGAGAGAAATGAAGAAAATTTGAGTATATGTGTGAAAGAGTGTGAGTGAATGTGTGTGTGTGGTTTTTTATAAAAAAAAGTGTGTATTTTTAGGGGGTGGGGGGAGGTGGGGACAGATAGGAAGAAAGTTGAGAAAATGAGTTGGGTGTTGATCTGAAAGTATTTGCTGGTTTTGGCTGGCATGTCATGATATGAACATGCATGGGATGTTGATAATTTTGGATGGAGGTGGGAGCAAAAAGAAGTCAAGACATAAAACATAAAATGGTGTATGACAATTTTATGGACCATTATAACTTGTCTTTTAAAAGCTTGGCCATTATAAGGTGATGTAAACAAATCAACTCTTGTATCAGGTTAAATTAGGTATCATTTGGATGTGTTGTAGGGTTAGGTGTCTTGAAAAACATCTATAAACGACACTAACACGCCTTTTATGATAACAAGATGTAAAAGATGTTTAGATACATGATTGTTCTATAACTCCAATTTTCTCACTCAAAACCAATTGAGCTACACACATGACACAAAGTTACTACTTGTGAAATTTAGTGTTGAGTGTAAGGAATCTTAAGGCTCAACCTAGAAAAGAAAGTTAGTTACCGTTTGAGTTGAAAATGTAGAACGACAAAACACTAATGACCTTAATGATAACAACATTTAGTTGTGAGTAAAGGTATAGTGTTGCTTAACCGTTACATTTATGTGAATAAAAAAAGTAGTAATAAATTTTGTTATAAAGCTTTAGGTATGAAAATCTAAACAAAAGCGTTATTTTTAACCATAAATGCCCATAGAGCCACATGATTTTGCCAGCACATATGGGACCCAAACAAATATCATTTCCATTAAATTATTTATATTTCTTAATGTTCATACTATAGTTTTTGGCTAACAGCTTGATTGACGCTTAAGTTTTCGGCTAACAGCTTCAAAGCATAATAAGTCAAAGTCAAAGTCGAACGTTCAGCCGCATGGCATTCTGATACACTGTAGCTGGTCTATTGTAAGCTCACATGCTCACATTGTCACTGTATTTCAATCGATTATTAAATTTTCATATCTATTTTGTCACATGGCGCATCGCCTTTTATTTCAACGTCAACTCAGCTTTTTTTTTAAATCAAACGCTTGACCAAAAGATCGTAATAAGATGGCCGCGTTCACCGTCAAAAACTTACTTTACCTAAACACATATATACACCATAAAAATAATTAAAAAAAACGCACCCAAACCAAAAAAAGCAGAGGAGGACTTAGTTGAGCATGCGACCAAGTCAGGGTTATTTTTCATAAGGGACGCATTCGAGTGTGCAACTCATGAGGGAGGGGGACGCGTTTTGAGTGACGACGGATCAAAAAGTCGACCACTCATTATGCCAAATCTTACAAATTGTATCAAACTATCAATGGTTGTCAAGTTAGACAAAATCATTGGATACTTAAGAGCAAATAATTTATGTGCAATATTTATAGAACGGGTATATAAAGTTGCCGATCCAGAAATCCTAAAAAGGGTACATGCTATTCTTTTCCGAACTAACTGAATGTGTATGCGCATAGCTAGGAATCCTTTTTAACCTCGGATAGAAATCGAAGGATATGTTAATGCATACTTTGGGCCTCTACTTTTTTGGATTTTTTTTGAAGTTTTAAGCTTTTTGTTATAAAAAAATTTCTTTCAAAATAAATAATTTCAACTGCATAGATTAACTACAAACTTTTATTTTAAACAAGTAACTCATAAATAAAAAACTGGTTCATAATGCTTTTAAAATATTTTGGGATTGTTAAAATGTAAAATTATTGATATACTTTCTAATCATATTACAATTTTCAAAATTCGATATGATCAACGAGATTTATGCATACAAACGAAACCATAATAATAATAATAATAATATATTGTCTCACATGGTTCTTCTTTTCACAACGCTCTTGATGCTTTCAATGATATATGCAAGGTCGACGTGTTATCTCTCATCACTTACGCTTCTGCCCACCAAATGATGAAAACTTTTGCAAAGTGTTACTTTGGTGTCATTGAAAAAGACCTTGTATTTAGGTACGCATTAAGTCCCAGACATGTGGCTATACTCAGTTGTATCTGAGCCCCCACGCACAAGATTTTCTTCTCACCATCCCTATCGACGGCTTGGCACAGAGGATGAACCATCATCAATTCTGCCCAATGTTGTGTTATAGGCTTACAATACTTATGTTTTCTGAAGGTAGCATTTGCCCGAGTTGCACTGTGCATCGATGGACTAATGGGGAGACCATGTAGTACACTGTTCTAGTGAGGTGGGTGTGAAGTTCAGGCATAATCTGGTGCATAATATTATTGTCGATATATGTTCCAAAGTCAGGATCATCGTGCGTAAGGAGGCTCCAATGGGTTTCTTCTCAAAGGATGAGAAGGATCTACGACCCGCGGACCTGTTACTACTTAATTGGCTCCAAGGTAAAGATGCATGTTTGGATGTGACATGTATCTCTCTTTTTGTTGGTATGAGGGCGAATTCCTGGGGACCTAGGGTAGCCTTGCACAATGTTGTGGAAAAGAAAAAAATGAAGTATGCGTCGAAATGTGCAGACAACGGGTACAAGTTCATCCCATTTGTTTTCTCTACGTTCGAGGAATTTGATAAAGATGCTTTGGACACACTTTCACGCATTAAGTCTCTTTCTATTAGTCACTCTAATAATGTTAAGAGTGGTGTATTTATCTTTCATAGAGTGAGTTTCTATATTCGGATCGAGGTGGGAGCAGAGCTTGTGTCTAGACTCCCATCCAACTTTATGTAAATTGTTATAATAACAATAAAAAAATATTTCCCTTTTCTTTCTCTTCTTTAGGGGGATTAGAGGAGGACACAGTTACATTGTTGAAGCGGATCTGGAAATTCTTAATGGCTCAAGACATTGGGGCACATGCTGCTATTCATATTTTTCATAGGATCAGTTTCGCTATTGCTAGATGAGTGGGGGCCCAGATAGTATCCCGGATTCCCTCCAATTTGTTGTAAATTCTATTATTCTAATGAAGTGCTGTTTTCATAAATAAAAAATAAAAAAACAACAACAACAATAATAATAATTTATACTACGTTGTAATATATTTAGAACATTTCTAATTAAAGAAGTCTTTAAAAAAATAAAACACAAAACATTTCTTTAATAGAAAATATATAGTAGAGAATGTAACTGCTAACATTTATACGGCTAATTGCAACCGCTAACATTTATAGAGCGTGTTGTAACAGCCCGTTTCAAAAATCTAGCCCTGCAATATTGCTACGTAATAAAATCAAGAATTAGACTTCCACAATAAAGAAAAAGCCAATCCTTCCTCCATCTTCTATAAACATGCAATCTTCTTGTTTCTCTCTCTAGACACACACCTCTTCCTATCTTTTTCCTTTCTCTATAATAATATGGCTAAACATTTGTTCAATCCTCCCCGACCTCCGGATCTTTTTTGTGTAGCTAGTGATTTATTATTTTAACATAGCACGAAGTAAAAAACGACGTAGTATGACTTGTGAAATGTGTATTACCATAAAATAATATCTCGAACTTTGGATTCCTTGAAGATAAATGGGCATCCAGGCGGTTTCGATCACGTTGTTTATTTGTCAATATTTTGGCTCATGTGGAAGTGAAAATACAGAATTTTGTATGTGGCATCGGAATTTTTTTTGGGTAAAGGGTTACCCCAGTAAACTATATTAAAATCAAAAAAGATAAATACAAATGGAATGTGGCTGAAATACCACATTAACCTCAAGCTAACAGTTTGATAAACTCCTAAAACTAGTGCTTATGACATGTCATATACACTTACAACTCTAAAGACAACTAATAATTGAAACTAGAACAAACAACTCAGCTAAACAAGCTATCCAGCAGCAATCGTGAAAGTAGACGAACTTTCACCTGTTTTACTATGAAATAAGTTAGCCGATTCATCATACACATTTTCTACATCTTCATCACTTTCTTCCTCCAAGGCAGTATAAGAATTATACATTGTGATTTTACCTTCATTAGTAGAAGTAATAGTAGCCTTAGGAGGTTGATTCTTCATAGATGACGCTTTAGATGTATTACCCAAGTTAGTAGCTCCCTTCTTTGGTGCGCTTGTAGTCGCCTTTGGCTCATACCTAACATTTTGTTTTACCGAGTGACCACCAATATGACCACCATTAGTAGACTTAGATTTACCCTTCTTCTTCTTTTTACCCACGGTTTGAAATCCATCATTAGTCATCTCAACTGTAGGAGTATGAACATTAGGAGTAACAACAGTATTAAGAATCAACACCTTTTTAGGGCAATGATCATGAACATGACCAAATATCTTACATAGGTCACACCGAGGAGGCTTCCATTCATACTCAATAGTAATAATTTCAATTGTAAACCTCGTATCCTCAATTAAAGGAACACCAATAGTAAGACTCTCCTTAAGAACATCCTCCGCATTAATTTCAATCAAACAGCGGGCAAAACAACTTCTCCTCCATGACTCAATGCACATGGAGGAGGTATAGGAGTCAAACATAATAGGCTTACCGATTTGAGACGCGATAATGCTAAGGCCATCTTTCGAAAAAACCTGAATAGGAACATTATGGATTTTAACCCATACCAGAATACGGGTTAACTCCTCCTTACATAAACGCGTACTCATAGACCATTTCTTAAGAATGATAGGGCTGTTACGGATCATCCATGACCCATTCTTAAGAACATCCTCCAAACCTTTTAAAGTTTTAAATTGAAAGAAGAAAAAACATTTGGAGTTCATCATTATTCTAGTCAAATCATATTTACCCCAGTTATTTCGGACGTATTATCCCACAACCGGAAACGCAATACGCTTACCAATGAAATAACCATACAAAGTATTAGCAAACCGGGTACTAACCGTTCTCACAACCTTCCTTGGAATGGAGACATTGACACCTTCACACAAAGTTTTTGAAAATAAAGAATGAAAGTTCTCCTTTGATATACTTAGATCCAGTTTCGACCCTCCCGAGGCATCTTCTATCCGGCAGGATGAGATATTCTCTTTGTTCAAACTGAGGGCTTCAGAAGATAGTTTTCGTAGGATAGTTAGATTCATAAACTGTGTTAGAGGTGGGAAATGGTTCGGGTTTGGGTCGGTTTAGGTCATGAGTCAAATGAGTTGGATGGGTCATGGGTCAAACATGTCATGTTTTAAAAATGGGTCTAACAGGTCAGGGGTCAGACGGTTTGGGTCGGGGCGACCCACTAAATTATAGGGTTTTCATACATTTTTGAACGTTTTATACGTTTTTCAATGTTTCATATGTTTATATTCGTTTTTACCCGTTTTCGTTCTTTTACATACGTTTTCATTCGTTTTTGTACGTTTTCATCCGTTAACATCCGTTTTTATACGTTTTCATACATTTC
>BQNB010074046.1:9988-27591 GCA_026074375.1 Tanacetum coccineum
CTCCGTGAAATGTTAAGACTGCCTTTCAGGAAAATAAAAAACAAAATTAAGGGGAAAAAATAGAATGTCAAAACCAACTCATCTCTGATTCCTCAAAAAAATCTTTATTCTTTAGTGACACACGAAAAATGCCAATCCTTAATCGATTTCCGCTGACGTATAGTAACAGCCGTAAAGGTCCTAAACATGTAATGAAATAGTAAATGAATGTAATCGACGATGTAATAGAATAAACATGTAAAGGTCCTAGATTTTTTTTTATTTTTTTTTTTTAAATAAAATTTCTAATTGCCGTTCAAAAAAAAATTAGAATAAACATAGTAATTAATGAGTTATTACTGTTGTATTGACCTATTTGGTTGTTATGTAAGGGTATGTTTGGTATGACGAAATGAAGTAGTGATGGAATGGATAGAACATGGTAATAAAATAAATGACGTAATGAAATGACGCATTACGATTGTAATTAACTAATTATGTTTGGTTGCAAAAATAAAATAGAATGTAATCGATAATAAAAAGACTAAAATAGACTTTGATTAAATATTTTTTTTGTTTGATGAGTAATTAATAAAGGGTTTTTATGTAATTATCATTTCATTCCAAGACGTAATGGAAAAAAAACAAAGGGTCCTTAATGAATGAAAATAATGGTTTTTGATGTAATGAGTGATTGCATGTAATAAGTCATTACATTTCATTATTGTAAACAAACATGATTTTTTTTATTCTGTCGTAATGGTGTTTTCCATTTCAACTCTCATAGCTACGTACCAAACACTACGTAAGAATGTAATATAACATTCACGTATGTTGTTTTGGTATGATGCAATGAACGATAGAAAATAATGAAATAAATGAAATGACAAAATATGATTCATAATTGAATGAAAAAAACTATGAGTGGTTATGTAATGAAATTGATGGTTATAGACGTAAGTTAATAAACCATTCCATCACAAAACTCAAAACAAACAAAATATTTTATTGCACTGTAATAATTCATTTCATTTCAACTTTGATAACTTTGATTCATGTATATCAAACGCTACGTTAAGATGACAAACTAAGATATCAGAATAAGTTTGGATATCTTGTGACCAAGGTTATAAATAGCGTGAGGCGTGGCGTAGCGGTATGGCCGAGCCTCACGCCTTAAGAGCCATGGCGAGTCATAGCGTTTTTTAAGGCGTGACTTAAAGCGTCACAAAATATGAAAATTTATATTAATATATATATATATTTATATAGTATATTACAAAAAGTGTCATACATAAGAGATAAAGCCAAGAAACTATCTTTGAATGTAATCTTTTTCATTTATATAAAAAACGATATTTATCGAAATTGAATTCAAATAAACCTCCACGCATTACGCCTTATCATGCTTTATCATGTTTTTCTACTTCTCATCGCACGTCACATCTTAAACCTACGTCTTGGTATATTACGTAGCGTAGAAGTCACGTCTCACACATTTGCGAAGCCTTAGCGGCGTCATTGTGTGCCTTTTAAAACCTACACTAATTGTTTGGAAGCATTAGTCAAAACAAAGTTTGAAGAGAATAATAGGAAAGGAGAAATTGAAATTTAGGAGGGAAATATTTCACATTGATAGAAGAGAAAAATAGGAAAAACTCTATATAACGAAGGCCTCCAATTTATTTTGATAGTTTAGTTGAGCTTTATATTTTATTGAATATTGACGCTATTAAAGCGTTATATTATCCTATATACTGTGGGGCATCCAATTTTGCACTGTTTGCTACAGTGCTAAAGTACCGTTAGCCCAAAAAATTGGGCCGGCCTATTTGAATTTATTTTTTTTTTTGTTCAAGTATGCAATATAAAAAAAATTGTTTGGCACAAAATAGGAATTTTTTTTACAAAAGTACTGATTTGATAAAAAAAATACTCGCGACATGAGGCCAAAAAATTACAACCCGCGACATGAGGCCTAACACATAAGCCTATATTTAAAAAAAAAACTATTAAACATGAGACCGAACAAATAAACTCGCATAAAATAAATTAAAAAAAACGGCTCGGCAAAATATCGCCAAAAAGATCTTCATATCGGGAAAAAAAAAACGAGGCCATTATTGCAATCCTCCTGTCATACGTACTTGCTTAATCAACACGTTGCATTAACAGTAAAAAAAATACTTTAACCAACACGCCGCCCCCGCCGCAACGCGCAGGTTAAATTCCGACTCGTTTTATTGAACATTGAGGCTATTAAAACTTTATATTTGATTGAATATTGACGCTATTAAATAGTGATTGTGTACTTTAAAACTTTTCGAGCTTATGAAAAGAAAAACCTTTAGAAAAAGCTTGTGTTTGAGCTTACAAACGAGAAACATGAACGTGAGTAGTTAAAGAAAAAATTTAAATAACTAAACGTGCTTCGAGCTCGAGTAAAAACAATTAATAGTTTTGAGCTCGAGCCGAATAATCGTTAATCGAATGGAGCTCGAATATCCTGAAACTTGATTCGGCTCGGATCGTTAACACCCCTACTTCAAAGACTGTTGTAAATGTCCCATTAGACATCAGAAAAAACATTCTACTGCGAGGAAAAATGATTACAACATATAGGATTTGTTTTGGATGATTTATAGCAATTACCAAAAATTAAAACAAAATTTTGAAGTTGGAGGCAAAGCCTATTAGAGCAATAAGATCTAGTCTTTACTTGTTTCATGATTGTAACCAGAGGCCTTTCCAGTTCTTCCTATAATAAATGGTTCAGGTGCATTACTATTACTATTGATGTCTAGACCTTGAAAAGACCGAGTTGCAAAAAACTCAGCCCCTGATTTAGCAGCTCCCTTGGCAATTGTCTTAATGTCGTCATCAGCCTTCTTCAGTGCTTTTTGTGTCATATTCGCTAAAGCTAAAGTTGCATCTTCATCTTCTTCATCAGCATCTGGAGCAAATCACACAAGTTTATGTCATGTTTAAAATGCTTATGCAAAATGTAAGAAAACGGCACTTCCAAATCCATGTAAATTTATTTGTGTACAGGTCGAGGTGAGGCCAAGTTAACCCGAAACACCTTCTGCCTTTTTTTTTTCTGTAAAACAGTTTCCTTAAATATTACAGTAGTATATACTAACACAGTGATAATCTGTGTATTTTTAATAAACCAGTTTTATATGTTGCATAAAATTATTACTCTTTTGGGTAACATCTGACTGTTCAAACTAGGGATGAGCATACGGGACCGGAGACCGGACCGGACCGGAAAACCGGACCGGACCGGACCGGACCGGACCGAACGTATTTCGGTCCGGTCCTCGGTCCGGGGTTTTCATTACTTTCGGTCTCGGTCCGGTTCGGTCCGGTCCGGCTCGGTCCGACCAAAAACCTGACTATTATGCCGTGTAGGACCGGACCGGACCGAAGACCGACCCGGACCGGACCGTACCATTTCGGTCCGGTCCTCGGTCCGGCATTATGGACCAACTCGGTCCTCGGTCCGGTCCGGTCTTGGCCGGTCCGGTCCGGTCCTTGGACCGTGCTCACCCCTAGTTCAAACATATTAAATAACCCAAATCAAACAATTTAATAATTTATAACTAAATGGCCACCACTAGCTTAAAAGATTCAATGAATCTATCGATCCAAATGGATTAATCATTTAATCTTGGATCCATATAGATCAGATCCACAATCGGTAAATACATTTTATTTGATACTGTATCTACTTACACATGCACTTTACAAATATCAATGGGATATTGCGATCACACCTCAATGCTCTAAATAAATCCTCACATTCCGCAATTCTTAAAAATAATCACATGAACATCCGGGAGAAGCTAAAACCACCGTGACGTTACCATCCAAAACTAATGTTAGGTCTAGATTAGCATTGTAAACTTTGTAAGAAAAGCTTAACCTACACAACTGGATCCACAATGTGATGGCCTGTTAGTACTTCGGGTCTCAATCTCAATTCATTAACTTGTTGCGACTGGTTTATTTGAGCTACGTTTCATCTCCGATCCGTCAAGCGGGAATTTAATATTTAATAGAGTTAGCTATAAAGACGGAGGGCCAAATGTGTCAAGCAGGAGGAAGGTAAACCCGTTTTTTTTACTAAAAGAGTATACTATTATCGGAATAAAATAATACATATTTGACACTAATTATTTTCAATACAAAACTGCTCCTAGCCAGCTAGTACTACACCCCACTCGTGACCAAACCCGCCCGAGTAGCCCGCATTGTCACCTATGGTGGGCTAAATGCTTTTGGCCAAATGGCCCACCAGTACATAATTGTCTTGCATATACAGTACATCACATCTTCTGAGTTCTGACAACCCAATAACAATAAGAAAATTCCTTCTTTTTTTTGTGAAAGGTTCTGAGTTTGTACAGTCATGGATCGTATTGGGTTCCGAATGCAAGCATTAAGGCAATAAAGAAGCCCAAAAGCCTCAGATGCAGGCATTATTCGAATTACTGATATTATGTTAGGGTGATTGATATTGTTAATGCAAGAAATGAAGTTAAAAGAAATGATGAAATACCTTGCAAATCAGGATCTTCTATGTATCCACCTTGAATAAACGAAAATCTCGCTTCTTTTTCTGTGATTTTTGTACCCACAGGTGTTGAAACAACCACGTCTTGAAACTCCATTACATATTTTCCAGTCCACTCACTTCCCCTGAACAACGGATAATTGCATGTTCTCAAGAATACTTAAACTGAGATACTGGCAACTGTAGAAAGAATATATCAGTACCTGTTGAATGCTAGAATAGCTTCAAAGGGAGTAATAACAGGGGCCAAGAAGTCTTTGCTGTCCAAAAGAGCAGTTTGCGCACATGAGATATAGATGAAAACATTGCACTGCAAAATCAGGAATTGGTCATGAAACACATAGTATCACCTCCAGAGAGACAATCATCTCAACCATTGAATAAATTAACCATGAATTGTTAATAGTCTCATGACCAATGATAATAATTATGGCAACAAATACAAATAAACAAGCTAATCAAAACCATAATGGTTAGAATGTCCAATCATCAACTTTACCTCCGGAAAGTTAGCAAGTTTTGAAGGATTAGGTTTTCCCATAACAAGCATGTAGGACTTCTTTCCAGCCCTTGTAATCATCTCTTTTATTTGATGTATCATATTTAGATAGCCAGCTGCAAATAATATTCAGACAAAATTGGCAATGAACTTCAGAGTGATTTACAGAAACACCGAGGATATGG
This sequence comes from Tanacetum coccineum, assembly GCA_026074375.1. Lineage (NCBI taxonomy): Eukaryota > Viridiplantae > Streptophyta > Magnoliopsida > Asterales > Asteraceae > Tanacetum > Tanacetum coccineum. Next base: position 15,231 of record BQNB010074046.1, read on the forward strand.
TACAAATGATGATGATGCACATGATATTCAGAAAAAAAATACTATAATCTTCAGAAAGATTTACAGAACGACTAAGGATATGGTAAAATGATAAATTTCTGTAATGTTATATCATTATCAAAATTCGAAAGATGTAAGCTTCCATAAGAAGAGAGAGGAGCCCATGCACATAGCATTATCAACATGTTACCCATAGATACTTACCAACTCCAAGGGTTCCGACCAATATTCCGACAATGGAAGCATCCTTTGCTTTCTCAACTAGGTAATATCTACATAAAAATCAACAAACGAGACACTGTTCAAGAGACAGATAAAGATGACGCCATTTATGAGGACATGCGATAGAGTAAGCAATAGTAAGTACCTGCGCTTGAGAATTCGTCTTTGTTGAGATGTATCTGTTGACAATTGATTTTCGGCTGCATCATATCTGACTGATACATTTACCCCAATAAAAGGAAAATGAAATAAGTACTTTTAAACGAGAAGGAACTATACCTAATATATTTACATAATCATTACAGAGAGTCAGAGACCATCCATAAGAAGTCACCGAAAGAGGTTCACGGTTCTGTATTTCATACTTACGAGTATCAGTTATCACACTGAACTGACCAGCAATTTCACATTTAGAAGTGTAGCTTCTGACATCACAACTGAGGGATACTATGGTATACATGGGCAGATGAGATTGCACCAAGATTTAATACTAGAACCAACATAATAAAGGTTGCTATTTCAGCCCATTTGCTTTAAAATGGTCAAGTTGTAATAGATTGATATTTTACTACTAGAATGGGTACAATCTAAAAACTTACTCAAAATTGAAATTGTCCAAACAGGTCAAACTGGTCCAACGGGCTGACAGTCACACAATTGCCTTAAAATGGGTTGAGTGGTACTAGATTGATCTTTAACTGCTCGAATGGATCAAATCTAAAAACTTGCATCAATATATAACTGTCCCAGCAGGTCAAGTGGATCAAATAGACTGACAGTCACCTAAAGTATTTTGACATGAAAGTTTTGTAATCATATTTCATACATTAATTATATATAAATTTATAAAATACATTGGGAAATATGTTGTTTTGACCCACATTAAAAAAGACACCCACTTCTATGCTACCCCTTTTTGATCCTTACCCAACCCACCCCGCCACCAGACCACCCCGTTTCACCACTTCTAATGCTAATTTTAACATCAAAAAAAGTTTGTATTTTAACTTTTATCAAAACTAGTGAATTACAACATGAACGACCAATGTGGCAAGTACCTATGTCACAACCGTTGAAGGTAAGTACAACATTCGCAAAAGCAGAATTATCAGGCCCAATCCAGAACAATGAGTAGTCTTCCATACTTTGACCCTCTTCTAGATTCCAAACCAAGCCCCCAATCCTATATTTTCTTTTCACTGCGTCATCACCACAATTTCCATCTGCAGTACAATTGCTACAATTGGTTTCAGAACTATTTGTAGGAATCATAGATTGGGGCATAACATCCGCAAAATGTAGCTGAATTTTGGATGTATCTCCACTCATGTGTGTTGTTTCAATCTTTGATGCTTCTATGACGTCTTGTAATGCATGCCCATACTCCAACCCAAAGAGAACCTTCATAAATCGTAGAAAGAGGTACACAGACACGTCAAATCACTGTTGTTAACCATATGGAAGATAATTCAACCAGTTTGGCTACAAGTTCTATGAGCAAGCGATGAGACCATCTTCAAAGTCCAAATATATGAAATCAAGTTAATTTGAGAATGATCATTAATAAAGTCTCAGAAGCATATCATTACAGCTTCTAGCGAATACTCTACACGACAGTAGTAGATCCCATTAATAGTTTGGAGCTACTGATAAGTCATCTACCATTTTACACAACACCCATGATACAAAATAACAAGTTCTCAACATAAACCATGAACGTTCCACATGTTGATTAAAGTTAAGATTCTGGTTTTTGCATAGATATGGTACAATTCTTACATAATTCTATTTTCAAATTGCATAAAAGAAAATTAACAAAAGAATATAATACCATAGCTAGATGCGGACAAAGCAATTATGAAAATAATAGCAAATAGGAGATCAGACAGAAAAAAGTTAAATTACTCGACTTACCATTATTGGCTTGGCGGTAGACGATGCATAATCACACAGGTGTTTAGCGCAGTCAGAAGCATTGATTGGAGCTTTCCCGAACACAAAGAATGCAGGAAGTTTTGACGTCCTAAACGAAGAGATCCAGACAACAATAAAGATAAGTCATTCCATAGGTACCATCAATAGTAGAGGTGGCGTTGTCGATAAATTTGATATAAATTAGTCGATTTGTCATGAGGCAAGTAAAAAGTAGCTACAAGAGAAAGCAAACAGGTTGAAAGGCGTCCAAAATCTATTTTTAACGATATGAATATCTTCATTTAAGCTCAAAATATCACTGATATAATATTCTCATATATAACACTTTAGTTATTTACACCTTTTTCTTTTAATAATATATGCTTCAACACGAAGCCATTATGACCCATTCATCTTGTCCATCTGGCCGCCTTTAAGAGAAACAGTAGTATCACGCAAAATATCTAAACAACCACTAAAAAAAGACTTGTAAAGATAATGTACTCACGGGCTGAGACATGTATGTCCATAATGAATAACACAGTCCGCATTGATATGAGACGCTCCAACCTCATCAACACAGCAGCTACCGTAAGTAGTATCAGCCATAACATACAACCCAATATCCTTCACATCATTCGACTGAAGCTCCGTGCGCAGAGCACGTACAACTTCTGTTGAGTCCTTTAGTAGTTCATCAGGGAACTAAGCATCAAATAAACAAAATCTCATACGAGTCAGCTTTTTCAAGGAAAATAATTTCAAATCATATATAGAAAACTATAAAAACTAAAATATCCCATCATACTCAATTCCCTTGATAAATAAAGGCAAAGTATATGAAATCATTAGTCACAAGACTAATATAGGGGGCGTTTGGGAACGCTTGTTTTTCTGCTTAAAATCTGCTTAGAAATAAGTACTTCCATCAAAATGTTTGAATTTGCTTATTTTGTAAAAAACGGCAACAATAATACTCCGAAAAAATTTTAAAAAATGTTGTCTTCCCCCCAAAAGAGATTGCAATTATCGACACCGTATATACAGTATTATTCCAAATTGGTATAAACGAAAACAAACAGGTGCGGAATTTATATAATCCCAAACTTTTTTTAAAAGTAACCATGATTTCCAACTTTTTGGTTGCCCACACCGCCACAGAGACTCAAACGGGGTAAAGCCCTCACTTTTAACTTAAAGTTGTTTGCATATAGCGTGAATTCAACTTAGAAGTAAGAAAAAAATAAAAATGCAAATTTCTTGACTGAAACTGATAATTAAATGAAGTAAAAATACCTGTAAAGCGACTCTTTTGAAATTATGGGTTTGAATAAAGGAGGCAACTTGTGAAACCTCGTATTTCGATTTAAACTCATCCACCATTGTTAGTTCGTTGTTAAACAAGAATGAAGAACACAACAACAGTGGAAACCTTAAACTTTAATGTACGAGACTAATTAATGGGCCTGATTCAGTTTAATCTGTTTGGTGCCAGACTTGGGCCAATGCTAACTTAGTTGTTTTAGACGTTTAGCCTTTTTAGGCAAACCAGGGTCCAGGAGTGCAAATTTTGTTGGAAACTTTTCAATATATAGAAAGGAGTATCCCACGTTAGGGATGTAAAAAAAAACTGGTTCATGAATTTTTTTTAAAACTGGTTTTTTGAAACCGGTTTTCCTCAAATTGAACTGGCGGTTCGTAACAGGTTTAAGAGAAATCGACCGGACCGGTTTGTAAACAGGTTAAAACCGGTTTTTAACCAAACCTGCTACATAAAAACCGGTTAAACCCGGTTTTTAACCGAACCGGTTAAGCATTTTCAATATGAAAATCGGTTTTCAACCAAACCGGTTTTAGTCAAAATCAGTCTTAGACTGGTTAACTAAAACCGGTTCGGTTTTAAAAAAAACCCGAAATGTTCATGTCTATCCCACATGTCTAGAAAAATAAGGTCTATATGCTACTCTATCTGTCTCAGAATTAATAATTTACGCTTTTTTAATGATATTCATTTTGATTGTCCAGTACTAAAATAGATTGAAAAGTGTGATCGAGTTTACCATATTACCCAATTAATTTGTTTACGATAAAATTGTCATTTTGCAAAATAAATAAAAGAGAAAAACAGTAATAATGATGTTTTTCGAAGACAATTATTTTGAGACGGATGAAATATTTTGATAGCATGTTGGTAGTTTTGTAAACATAGAATCTTTTATACAGTACTAGCAGGGTACCCACGCGTTGCAGCGGCGGGTATCCTGTGATTAAAGTTCAGACGTCAACAAAATAAAAATGACAGACTGAACCGGAGAAAAATAAAAAAATGATCTCAGTCACCCGGTTTACCTATTTTTACCGGTTTCGACCGGTCCTCTTTGTTTTGTTTTCGGGCGGATTTTATTGTATAGCCGAACCGGTGGCGACTCCAATTTCCGGTTGAACCCGTTGGTCCGGTTTTCAAAATCATATTTACCATCAACTTGTTAGCATATAAGTTGTATTAAGTTTTGTATGCTTTATTAGTTTGTACAATGTGTATAATAACATGTATTTATCATTTTAGGGGTGTTTTAAAAATAACATTAATTAGTGTTTTAATTAGTTTATACTTGTAACATATGCATGTAGAAAATAGATGTTGTACATTTTGGTTTAATACTATATTTGTATTTGTTAGATAGTTGGTTTTGTGGTGAAATGTTACATTTAAGGATTGTACATTATGCTTTATGTTAGCCTTAAAATATGGTGACAAACATGGAATTACATTAGTTCATTTATAGAGTGACACGTAAGGACTAATAATGACTAGTTACAATAGTTGTGTGTCACTAGGACTATAAATACCCCCTCCATACTTCCATGGAGGGGTGAAGTTCACATTTGAAAAAGTGTAAGTGTGTGTGTTCTCTCTCTAACACACACATCTTCCCATATCTCATCTTTTCTCTCTAATAAACATGGCTCAATTTCTCTTTCACTTTACCATGCCTCCGGATCTTGTGTTCTAAGGGTGAATCTAATGTTAACAATTGGCACAAGAGCATAGGGGGAATCCGTGTTGTTTATCTACTGATTATTGTGGTTAAATAAGCTCAAATTCGTGGGTTGGTTTGTTTATTTTGTTTTGTTCGAAAAAAATAGCAAGAAAATCCAAGATTGATATTTGTTTGTGGTTAAAAGTGTTAAAGATTTGTACTGTCGGGCTTAGAACTATCCCTTGCATCATTACTAGGTGGTTTTAACATCATTTCGTAGCTTTCAAGAATGTTTGATGATTTTTTCTTGGTTGCGTTTTGACTCACTGAAGGGGTGTTCTTCATTGCGTTTTGCTTGCGGGTTGCATTTTGGTCATTGCGTTTTGCTTATTGAAGATTGCGTTTTGGTCATTGCGTTTTGCTTATTGAAGATTGCGTTTTGGTCACTTTATAACTTGAATTACTTGATTTTTTGGTATTAAATAAAGAGAGAGGATCATTTTTGCTTTATAAGTAGTATAGATAAGAGAAATAATTGATGAGCAAAAACATCTTTGACAACAATAAAATTGGACTAATAGAAGAGCTATATTTGGTCACATACCAAAATCGATTCCTTGCATGGGCTAATAAAAGTCACAATCCAAATTGAACTTGGTCGACATTGTATCGATTTCGTTTTAATAATAGATGAGGAAAAAAAATCAAAAATACGCTTGCACTTGTGTTCGTTGCGGGGTTAGCATATACATGAATACATTACATAACTAGTTTAATGTGAAAGACTGAATAACTTATCCAACATGGACATCATGTCACAGATGAACCAAAAAGCTTCACTTACCACACCTACATACAAAACTCTACATGAGCAACACTGTGAGATGGGAATGATTTCCAGGGAAGAAGCCTCGGCTGCCATGCTAGCTCAGTCTAAGGTGATAAGGGATCGAGTTAAAACTATATGAACTTGTTGGTCATTGCCAAGTTGATGCATTATACGGCTTTCATGATAAATTTTCACAATGTGCAAGTTACAAAAGGAAAAAACAGTTTATTGAAGAGCGTAATAAAACATGGTTTTACCTTGAAATGCGGCATCTCATGGTAGCTTGACAAAATCTGAAGGCGGCATAACAATGTTAAAGCATCAACACACTGTCAAATCATACGTCTTTCTAAGTTGTAAGCATAAACTTGCAAAAGAGATCATCAATTAATTCATAAACACCTAACTCAGAACTACCTGAGGGTTGTTGCGGCTTTTCAGTCAGGAAATATGGTGTTTCATTGTAAGTATTGCTCAATTTAAGCAAGAGCTTAGCGGGAACTCGGTCTGCACCAAAAAATGGAGAATTTAACACGTTAGAATAATGACTCTATGCGGAAACAGGAAACAATAAAAAGGTAATAAGACGAGCAGAAAAGGGTAGCTAATGGGGCAAAGTAAAGCATCAATAAACCTAAATGATCTAGAGGTGGAAACCTGGTTGTGTCAAAACAAGTCATATTTATATACCGGGTCAGAACGGGGTGGCTTGACCCGTTAACATTCTTGGTCATTTTTTTTTGATGTTATATATAATTAATTTGTTGAATATAATTATAAAAAGGGTTAAATTTATTTAATAGCAAGGTACTTTTTCAAATATTCATATATAAGACATCAACCTATACAATTACTACAATACCCTATTACCCTACAAACTATGTTGGTTTTCGGTTGATATCATCATAAACTTATTTTTTGTAGGTATATCGGTAATTATTTGGGTTGATATGTGATATGTAAACGTTTGGAAAAGTGTGTTGTTATTAGATGGATTTAGATACTAATGCAACAATCCATCATAGGTTGCAAGCATCATAATATACCATGGCAGACTTGTAGCATGTTTGACCTCTTTTTGACTTTTTGTTTTTATTTAGACAGAATTATATTTACCCATTTGACATGTTATTTGCAAACTATCAAAAAGAGAAAAAAAAATATGAACTTCACATATTAGTAGCTTTTGAGTAGGTGATACCATGTCAAGCTTGTAGCGGTTGATTGCGTTATCAATTTGGGATGCAAGATGTTTCAGAATCTGCTCAAGATAGGGATGTTGGTTTGGGGGGAAGCTGATTCCAGAAATTTGACAAATATAAAAAGTCTATAATAGAAAGCTTTTCAAGAAATGCTGTGAATTGGGGGGAAGTTAATCCAACACATGCATACTACAGAATGTTCCGAACAAGTAAAGACAATGGAAGTTCAAAGATGGATACAAGTTTCAAGACAAAGAGAACTCACAAGGACATAACATTCAGCTTTGGAAGGTCTTTATTTAATTGTATTTGTACTTGTCTTAGGAACATTGTATGTAATTCCTATATGTCCACAATTGGGGACAGATTGTTATAGCTCGTATACGGAATGGTTATCGTGGCTGAAGTCGATTCGGATGGGAGCTAAGCTTAAGAGCATTTTAGAAGGGGTGTTCTACATTTCATGGTGGCATGTTTGGAATTTCAGAAACCAGTTGATTTTTGCGGATATAAAACCGAGACGTTCAATTATTTTCGATGACATCGTGGCTCGTTTTTTTGACTTGGTGTTCGTCTGATGTAATAGGAAGTTTAGTTGGGAGAATTGGATTCAACATCCTAATTTTATTTCTTTGTAATTTTCCTCTAGCGTCTTGCTAGAGTGTAGTTTTTAATAAAAGTTTGTCGTTCAAAAAAATATATAAAAAAAATAAAGAGATGGGGTCATTTTTGCTTTATAAGTAGTATAGATAAGAGAAATAATTGATGAGCAAAAACATCTTTGACAACAATAAAATTGGACTAATAGAAGAGCTATATTTGGTCACATACCAAAATCGATTCCTTGCATGGGCTAATAAAAGTCACAATCCAAATTGAACTTGGTCGACATTGTATCGATTTCGTTTTAATAATAGATGAGGAAAAAAAATCAAAAATACGCATGCACTTGTGTTCGTTGCGGGGTTAGCATATACATGAATACATTACATAGATTAACTTATCCAACATGGACATCATGTCACAGATGAACCAAAAAGCATCACTTACCACACCTACATACAAAAATCTACACGAGCAACACTGTGAGATGGGAATGATGTACAGGGAAGAAGCCTCATCTGCCATGCTAGCTCAATCTAAAGTGGGAAGGGATCAAGGCAAAACTATATGAACTTGTTGGTCATTGCCAAGTTGAAGCATTATACGGCTTTCATGATAAATTTTGACAAAGTGTAAGTTACAAAAGGAAAAACAGTTTATTGAAGTGCGTCTTCCTGAGTCAAACATGGTTTTACTTTGATATGCGGCATTTCATGGTAGCTTGACAAAATCTGAAGGCGGCATAACAATGTTAAACCATCAACACATTGTCAAATCAAACGTCTTTCTAAGTTGTAAGCATAAACTTGCAAAAGAGATCATCAATTAATTCAGAAACACCTAGCTCAAAACTACCTGAGGGTTGTTGCGACTTTTCAGTCAGGAAATATGGTGTTTCATTGTAAGTATTGCTCGATTTAAGCAAGAGCGGGAACTCACTCTGCACCAAATAATGGAAAATTTAACACGTTAGAATAATGACTATGCAGGAAACAATAAAAAGGTAATAAAACGAGTATAAAAGGTAGCTAATGGGGCAAAATAAAGCATCAATAAACCTAAATGATCTAGAGGTAGAAACGTGGTAGTATCAAAACAAGTCATATTTATATACCGGGTCAGAGCAGGGTGGCTTGACCAGTTAACAGTCTTGGTCATTTTTTTTGGATGTTATATATAATTAATTTGCTGAATATAATTATAAAAAGGATTAAATTTATTTAATAGCAAGTTACTTTTTCAAATATTCATATATAAGACATCAACCCATACAATTACTACAATACCCTATTACCCTACAAACTATGTTGGTTTTCGGTTGATATCATCATAAACTCATTTTTTGTAGGTATATCGGTAATTATTTGGGTTGATATGTGATATGTAAACGTTTGGAAAAGTGTGTTGTTATTAGATGGATTTAGATACTAATGCAACAATCCATCATAGGTTGCAAGCATCATAATATACCATGGCAGACTTGTAGCATGTTTGACCTCTTTTTGTAGGGGTGTTCAAAAAAACCGTGAAACCGACGAACCGAGCCGAACCGCTCAATCCGAAACCGAAAAAACCCAAAACCGAAGAAACCGAAACCGAAAAAAACCGAAACCGAAAAAACCCGCTTATAATGGTTCGGTTTCGGTTTTTACTTTTAGATATCCGCGGTTAACCGAACCGAACCGTGCATATTATACATGATTATTTTCTATCTAATATTCAAATAATTTACAATTATAACCTGATTATTGCACTACTTTTTATTGTATAAACACTTTTTCCGCTCGATAAGAGTAAAACATTTGTAAAAAATCCTTATTATATGTGTGTAAATTGATTAATTGTGGACGTAATCCCTATAAACGCGAGTAATATTTTTTGTTAATTACGTTATATAAGAATATTTGAATAATGCAAATATTGTAACGAAATAACTTAATTTTATATGACTTTTTAAAATACAAAACATCATTTAATTTTACTAAAATAACATTTTAAATGTTTCTAAACTAATTTATTTTTTTATCAACGGATAAACAATATTATAAACTTCAAAACGGGTTAAACCCGTAGACCGAAACCCGGTTAATCGCTCACTTAATTCGGGTACCCGCATGACCGGTTACCCGCCTAGTACGGTTCGCGACGGATAGTAAAATTAATTACCCTCCCCGCGACGGATAGTTTAAATCTTCCAACTAACCGAATCGAACCGCCTCGTGAACACCCCTATCTTTTTGTTTTTATTTATAGACAGAATTATATTTACCCATTTGACATGTTATTTGCAAACTATCAAAAAGAGAAAAAAAAATCTGAACTTCACATATTAGTAGCTTTTGAGTAGGCGATACCATGTCAAGCTTGTAGCGGTTGATTGCGTTATCAATTTGGGATGCAAGATGCAAGTACGCCTGCGGCCAACCAAATAGATATGCAATCATTGATTACATAGAAGAATTTTCTAACTGATCATGACATAACATAGGAAATTCACTTAAGTTGAGGCTAACTCTGTAACATCCTAATTAACCTCATAATATGTAGTGCCATTATCTAACTAACATTTAGCAGGGGGAAAATGAACTATTCATCAATAGTTTATGAATAGTATTTTGCATACTATGAACGATATGCAATATTAGCCCTTGATGGTTAAGTTGAAATACATGTTAGTCCTTGAAATTTTACATTTTTAGTCCTCGGGTGTTACTTTTATTACATTTTAGTCCTTTGCTTTTACATTATTAGTCTTTATTGAATTGAAATTTACATTTTTCTTCCTTGATGGTTAACTTATTTTACATTTCAGTCCTTGAATCGAAATTTACATTTTTCTTCCTTGATGGTTAACTTATTTTATATTTTAATCCTTCAACTAAATACACACTAATTTGTTTTATATTTTAATCCTTCCACTAAATATGCATTATTATTAACCCACCGCAAAGCGCCGGCACATGTTCCTCGTTATCCAAAAAATAGAGTCCGTTGTCACTTTTAGAAGTCAAAAGACAACATATTGTATTCTATAAAGATTCGGTATCAGGATAAACAAATGTAAGTTGTAACTAAGGCTTCGTTTGTTTTTTCAGAACTTTTACCTCTTCATCAGCAAACTATGTTTGCACAACAAGAGTTACATCTAAAATCTTCATCTGCATGAAAAAGACCGTTTGTTTTTTTTTTCTTTTGAAGTACTTCTTTCATTCATTTTTTTCTTTACCTTTTTCACTAGTGTTTAGAGGTGGCAAAACATTTCATTTTTTACGTTTTCTTATGTTTTTTATGTTTTCGTCCATTTTTTTACGTTTTGACCGATTTTTTACGTTTTCGTCTGTTTTTTACGTTTTCATCCGTTATTTAACGTTTTCGTGTTTTTTACTTTTTCCTCCGTTTTTTGTACTTTTTTTACCTTTCGTTCGTTTTTTACGTTTTCGTCTGTTTATTTACGTTTTCGTCCGTTTTTTACGTTTTCGAACATTTCTTATGTTTTCGTACGTTTCTTATGTTTTCGTCTGTTTTTACGTTTTCATCCGTTTTGGTCTGTTTTTACGTTTTCGTCTGTTTTTTACGTTTCTTACGTATCCGTCTGTTTTTGCAAGTTTTCGTTTGTTTTTTTACGTTTGCGTCTGTTTCCGCACGTTTTCGTATGTTTTTTACGTTTTCATCCGCTTCCGATGAAAGTGAACGAAAACGTTAAAAACGGACAAACACGTACGAAAAACGTAAAAAATTTGACGCAAACGTAAAAAATGAACAAGAACGTAAAAAGAGGATGAAAACGCAAAAACGAACGAAAACGTAAAAAATAGACGAAAGCGTAAGAAAACAGACGAAAACATAAAAAATCGGCCGAAAACTTAAAAAAACGGGCGACAAAGTAAAAATACGGACGAAAACGTAAAAAACAGGACTAAAACGTAAGAAATCGAACGAAAATGTAAAAAAACAGGCGAAAACGTAAGATAACGTATAAAAACAGGCGAGAACATACAAAAAGGGAGGAAAACGAACGAAACAGACAAAAACGAACGAAACAGACGAAAACGAACGAAAAACAGACAAAAACGAACGAAAAACAGACGAAAACGAACGAAAAAGTAAAAAGGCGGACGAAAACGTACCAAAACGTAAGAAAACGTAAAAAAACTGACGAAAAGGTAAAAAGACGGACGAAAACGTAAAAAGACGAAAGAAAACGTAAGAAAACATATAAAAACTGATAAAAACGTACGAAGACGCAAAAAGGTGAAAAATTAGGTGGTGGTGGTGGGAGGTGGTGTTGAAGAAGTGGAAAGAAATGAAAGATTATGTCTGAAATATTAAAGAACTAAGAAGTACTTTTTAACACTTATGTCTGCAAAAAAAACAAACACACTTCTTTAGTAACATCTTCCCTCCTGCAGACAAAAGAGGTAAAAAGTGTTTTTTTTAGAAAAACAAACGAAACCTAGTTATTTTAGAGGCCACAAAAATTATGCAGATCAAAACGAATTTTAGCCATATATTTTTAATTACTTCCTCCATCCATATTAAGTGTCCATTTTTGACTTTTTAAAGTCTTTTTTCTTCAACTTTGACCTTAATTATTTTTTCTTATGTTATAT
>BQNB010074047.1:9626-31917 GCA_026074375.1 Tanacetum coccineum
TAGTAGACGCCATATATCGTTGTGGAGCGAGGTCTCAACTGATGTGAACAGACATCATTGCCATGAAGACCGAGGCTTGATCTGCTACGATCAAACGTCTTGTGAACATTGAGGAACGGGGCCTGAAGTGTTATTTTTAGTAGACGCCATATATCGTTGTGGAGCGAGGCCTCAACTGTTGTGATCAGACATCATTTCCATGAAGACCGAGGCTTGATCTGCTGCGATCAAACGTCTTATGAACATTGAGGAACGGGGCCTGAAGTGTTATTTTTAGCAGACACCATTTATTGTTGTGGAGCGAGGTCTGAACTGTTGTGATCAGACATCATTTTGTGATCATCAGATCAAAATTCCTTGAAGCTCTGTTTTCTGAGATATCTTTCTTTTTTGCAAACAAACTCTGAGTCCTTCCTCTGTAGGATTGAACGATGTACCTGTACTTAAGAGAGTACCTGCACTGACATTAAGAACTTGTTCGCTTTCACATTGGTTAGGGATATCTGCATTTGAACCATTTGGGGGTTCACTTTTAACCTTTGTTGTGCTAGAGGCGAATGTCTTTCCTGTTGGAACCCATCTAAGACAAACAGTCTTGAGAATTCTACCCGTTGGTTGCCACCTAAGACAAGATCTAGGACTTGTTGTTTTCTCATGCACAGTGGTAGTCTTTTTTGATTGAATATCTAGGTCCTTTTGGGATCTGTTTTTTTGGTTTCGTTGCCAACCCTTTTCTGCTCTACGGGTTTGTTTCTGTTTGTTATCTATTGGGATGCGATAAACCTTAGCACGAGAGTTGACTTTCTTTCAGTTTTTATTACACAAGCGTCATGTTCGCATTAAAGACACATTTCTGAGATGTCGAAACAAACAAAATGTTTGGAGTCAGAAAAATTTTACTAGGGTCTTGAGTGTTATGTGTCTTTTTTCTTAGCTTCCTCTAGTTAGTGGTTTATGAACTATGTCGTTTGAGCTATACCTAGCTGAGCTTGGTGCCAATCATGTGATGAGGTTTTGCAGGGCAGATTCTCTATCCCTTAGGCTTAACTGATCTCGTGTAGTGATGGTTTTGACAAGTCGTTGTTACATCAACTTGGGAGGCAAACCGCTGGTTTTGAAAATTCTAGGTCTTCCAGACTAAAACCAGTCGGTTGTCTAAACAAACGGATTGGGTTTTTTGAGTGGTTGTCCCCCGGTTTTCCCAAGATTGATGTTTGCAACTTAGTTTGCAACACTATTTACCTGTAGGTTTCCTCTATACTCTTTTAAATTCGTTTTTTTTTTTAATGCTGCATTGCAAACCTCTTTTTCTGAATCTGAGCTAGTACATCAGCATTTTCATTAGACTTTTTGTTCAGTTGTTCCATTAAAGAGTCATTCTGGTTTTTGGTCTGAACTCGTGTCCTTTTGATAGAATCAAACAGATCTTTGTAAGTCTGTTTCAAGTGCTCATTTTCTTTATGTAACTGCTCATTCTCTGCGAGTAATTTAGCCACACTATGTTCCAATTCGATGTTTATTGTTTCAATTACATCGATGTCATTTTTAACCTTGGCTTCATTACCTTTTTCTTTCAAAAATTGACTTTGTTGCCCTGATTTTAAAACATTGTTTTCCATTTGTAATTTTAGTTCATGAATTGATACTAAGTGCTTCGAGTTTTCAAAATATTTTTGAAACTGGGCAACGATCTTTTTGAGACAAACATTTTCAGACTCGAGTGCTTGATTCTAGAGAGTTCATTTGTCTTGTCATACCGTAATCTTAGAGGCAAGGACATATGTCCTGGCAGTGTTCAGCATTTGCGTCACCTCTCTCATTAATGAATTCAGGTTGCTCAGTATGCTGTTGTCCTGTAGCAGATACATTATCATCAGCAGTCATTTGTACCTCAGCCATTGGCTCTTCATTGTATATGGGTCTGATTTCTGCAGCATCAACATGTGCATCATTCCCTGATCTGCTGCTTGTATCCTGCTCTTTTGATTCTGGTCATTGTTTCAATGATAAACTGAAACTAGCATACCAATGAATCCAATTGCATTACTCGTATAGTCTTTTCCTCGTTGTTCTGGATTTTCTTTGTATTCTATTACGCTACTATTGGTTTGTCTTTCATTTCACCTGCTCATACTCCATTTTATGTTGTGCTCTTTCCACCAATTCGGACTTCTTAAACAGATTCCACTGTGTTGATCAGTGTGTTATGGAATTTCTGGAATATCGAGTCGAGTGAATTGTAGGAATTTGTTGGTGTCATCCGGTCAACATATCATCATCGTCAAATAAAATCGTGACCTTGATGAACATCTGAAACTGTGTATGGAGTACTTTAAAAGTAGACATGTATCCAATCTCTTGATATTCTTCGTTTTGTCAAGTTGCTTTTGTAGTTGTTCCATTGCTTCAGGAACATTGTTGCCCTTGAAAGTCTATAGATCTTGACCAAGTGGGTTGCAATGCGCGTTTGAATCCCTCTCACGTATCGACTTCGCATTTTTAAGTGTTGTTTGAAAGACACTTGAGTCTATGAATGAAGTTGGTGAAAAGATACCATTGCAACTTTTTTTGATTTGTTTGAATTAGTTGCATTTTGTTGTATTTTCTGATCTGAACACGCAGATAGGTTCTTCTTCTCAATTTTATCGTGTATGAGTTGAAGTGAAAGTTGTTGAGATCTTAAGTGGATTTGTATGATTGAAGTGGTTGTTTGTATAAGCATTTCACGGTTCACGGGGATTTACACATCTATGATTAAGTACCGATTAAAAGAATTAACGGGATTTTACAAAATCAATAGAATATAAACGGAATGATTTACTTGGAATCAGCGGCAAAGATTTAATTGTATAAAAACAGATATTTGTCTGGCTAGGGTTATAACTCTGTTGTTTGTTTAAAATAGGCTCACATCTAGAAACGGAGCCTAAAAATACAGATGGGCCTGGAGATTGAACAAAAACCAGTCTAACACAAATTCCAAAACACTAAAAATGGCAATATAATCATAGTAATACGAGCTTTTTGGCCCTTATAAAATCCATTTACTGCTTAAAGGTGGTTACAGGCTTTGATCAGTCTAGTTTTTCTCTTCGATTTGAGAGGTCTGGGACTGAAAACGGAGTTTTACGGATCAAAAGTTATGGCCGTTTTACTGAAACCCTTTTCTTCACACAATTTTTCTAAATTTTTTTTCGTTCGGTCCAAAAATAATTGCTCGTTCGATCCCACTCGTTCGATTCCGCTTGTTCGATCCGCTAGTTCGATTCGTTAGTTCGGTCCGCTAGTTCGATCCGCTCGTTCGATCCGCTCGTTCGGTCCGCTAGTTCGATCCGAACGTTTTTCGCTCGTTCGATCCAAACGTTTTTCGCTCGTTCGATCCAAACGTTTTTCGCTCGTTCGATCCAAACGTTTTTCGCTCGTTTTCGATCCAAACGTTTTTCGCTCGTTCTCGTTCTTCTCTTATTTTCACCCGAGTATCACTATAAATAACCCAATGAAGCCGAGAATTTGTGAGCTCTAGCTAGGCGTTTCACACCAAACACTCAAAAGAGGCCACGTAAAAAGTATTGTTGCCGAGTGATGAAGCAACCCAACTGGCCGAATCAAATAATTTACCAACAAAAAAAACAACGCTATCCACCGATGGCGATTGATACCAATTGTAGGATCCGATTAATTCAACTTTCATAACACACAACACAAATCAAAGCAAGAACTAGAAAAGAATTTAGGTTTAGTAGAGAGTTAGAGAGGAGAGAAGAGAGATGAGAGTATAGTAATTTAGATAGATGAAACCGTGTATTGTCTTAAAAAGAAAAATATCTTATATATATTTTGATATTTAGAAACTATCTAAAGATATATATTTATACCCCTACACATTTATTGTGAAGGCGGGATATTTAACTAGGGTCCCGGGCTCGGGTTTTGTTTGGGATTTAACCGAAAAAACATATAAAATAATTTAGATTAACTATCGAGCCCGTTCTGTTATTATCTTTATTACAAAGTTTAACTAATTAAAGACCGGAAGCATCCATCGTACAGGAGTGACGTGAGCTTTCCTTGTTCGGACTCAATAAATTACGGCTAACAATTTATCTTAACAAATTAGATGGTGATGTAGCTATATAGAATTATATATGTTATTAGTACTTAGTACTTATACGACCGATATCTACTTAGGTTGCTTTCGGATATTTCCGTGACGCGTTTTCATTCATTCACTCGACTTATTCTTCACTTCACTTCTAAGGTGAGTTCATAGCCCCATTTCTATCTACTTGTTTTACAAACTCTACGGGGTGGAATTACATGCTTGTTTTACTACGGACACAAGTGTTTTAAAACTGTATGCTATTTCGTGATCATATTATTGCCTAAGTACCCTTGCCACTAAGTCCCCTTTTATCATGAACCGTGAGTTGCTATATTAGTAAGCGCGAGTGTTGTGGATAGATCTATCGGGACTGACAATCCCCGCCCGGGATATGGTTTCTAGATAACCATGTGGCGCATTTAACATTTGAATAATACGTTGGTTGTTTGGCAGCATCCTTTTTCCTGCTTGGGGCATATATTACGATTACTGATTTGATTATATTACGTGTTAAGGTTCGGTGTCATGAGCTTAGTGCAATAATACTTGTTTCATTCTAGACTTGGTGAATTTGTTTCCCTTGTCTACACTACTAGATCTTGTGGTCTTACTCAAACATTACTCGATTTACTGAATCACTACTTGGATTTCAAAAATAACACTTTGAAATGCTGTAACGCTACTTTTCTTACTGAAATATTTCTTAAATTATTTCAACACTACTTTTACTTAAACCTATGAATTCACCAACATTATTGTTGACGTTTTGCATTGTTTTTCTCAGGTTAATTGTTTTTGCTAAGTGGGGAGATTGGGAGCATTCGAGTTCGCGCGGAATATTATTTTTGACACGCTTAATAATTTTGTGTACCATTAAATAAACACCATTTTGACAATGTGTTTGATAACATTACAAGTGAGATTGTAGTAACTCTGACATTTTTATTAAATTGAATGTGGTCATTTTATTTAAGTCTTCTTTTAAGGTGTTTTCTGGATTGTGCGTATGGATTATGAAGTAGCACCTCATTTTGTATTTATGAGACAAGTGTTTTTTTCGTTACTTTTCGCTTGGCGACCAGATTTTGGGGGTGTCACAGATGGTATCAGAGCTGAAGTCATAGAGCAACTAGGTAGTTTTTCAAAACCTAGACTAATGACACCTGTTTTTCAAAAATTAGAGGTCTCTCTTGTTTATTGATTATCGCGCGCGCTTGCTCTCAGGTAACTTATATGCTCTCTTTTGCATCTCTACTACTATTACATGGATAACGAGTATTTAATACTTGACTATGATTTCGCTCTCTTATGTCTATCTTATAACGTCTTACTATTTACCTTATACAGGTCAGTTATATAAATATTGATCATTCTGATTTTCGTGTACTTCCTGATTTCTCATTTACTCCCTTGAGCGTCAATACTGGTATTATATAAGGATACAAAATCCTTAACCAACTAAAGGGTGGTTACAGCGTGATCCGTCTCGTTTTTCTCTTCGATTTGAGAGGTCACGGGCCTGAAACGGACTTACGGATCAAAAGTTATCGCAGTTTTACTGAAACCCTTTTCTTCACACAAAACGCAGTGACACCAAAACGCAGTGACACCAAAACGCAATGACACCAAAACGCAGTGACTTTGGTCAAAACGCAATGAATCTTGGTCAAAACGCAATCAATAAATTAATTGGGCAGAGTAACGTCTAGTCAAAACGCAATGATGGTCTTCAAAACGCAACCTGTTGAGTCAAAACGCAATGACTTTAGTCAAAACGCAATGAATCTAATCAAAACGCAATGACTTTTGTCAAAACGCAATGACTTTTGTCAAAACGCAACGACTTTTGTCAAAACGCAACGACTTTTGTCAAAACGCAACGACTTTTGTCAAAACGCAACGACTTTTGTCAAAACGCAATGACTTTTGTCAAAACGCAACGATTTTTGTCAAAACGCAATGACTCTTGGTCAAAACGCAATGAAATTTGGTCAAACGCAATGAAATTTCTTCAAAACGCAATGAAACGCAACCTGCAATCAAAACGCAATGAACCAAAACGCAACCAAAAACTCAAAACGCAACATGAAGAACATCAAAACGCAACATGAAGAAAATCAAAACGCAACAAGAAGAAATCAAAACGCAACAAGAACTTTGCCAGAGAGTCAAAACGCAACGACGAAATATACGATTTTTTTCACCAAAAATCGCCTTATAATCACCCTTTTTGACCTTTTAACTTGATTTCTCTTGCACAATTAGCTACCTTATGTCTAGATCTTGCTTAATAACATAAACAATCACACATCTAAGCACAAAAATTGGGTTGATTTTTTTCTTCAAAATTAACATGGAATTGTGATCTTTTAAACCACAAGAATCAACCACGAATCCACACGTAGCTCTGATGCCAATTGTAGGATCCCGTAACACTTCACTTCATATATTGAACCACGAAATCGGACTAGAAATGAGAAAGAGAGGGTTGTTCTAGAGAGAGAAATGAGAGAGAAAAGAGAAAAGATATTTCTAGATATTTTGAACAACTTTACAACTTACTTTTCCAAGTGGAAAAGTTCCTTATATACCCCCGACACTTAAAAGTGACGCGCAGGATATTTAACTAGGACCCGGGCTCGGGTTTTGCTTGGGATTAAACCCGAAACATATACAATATTAGATTAACTATCGAGCCCGATTCCCGATATTATCCTATTACAACATTAACTAATTAAAGACCGAAGTTCCATCGTAGAGTGACCGAACTTCCTTGTTCGACTCAATAAATTGAGGCTAACAATCTCCCCCGAAGTGAGGTCTTGAACACGGGAACGAGCTTCCTTTATTGACTCAATAAAATTGAGCTAACAAACTGGCTTGGTGAGAAAAATATGAGTTTCAAAACTATGAGCTTAAGTGTAGAGAAATAAAAATTAACAACCTTAACACAGAGTTAGAAAAAGTTGTTAAGGAAAGAGATGAGTTGAAACTTAAGATAGAAAAATAGGAAGAATCATCCAAGAATCTAGATGAATTACTCAACAGTCAAATGAGTGCTAGAGATAAAACTGGTTTAGGATATGGCACACAATTGAATGAAATGAGTAACAATTCTGAAACTGATAGTGAGATTAGTTTGAGTGTTTTTTATGTCAGATCTAGTGATGAAGAGTCCACACCAGCTAATGATAGGTCTTCCAAAGCAGATGGGTATCATGTTGTTCCCCCTCCTATAACAGGGAACTTCTTAACCCCAAGAGCTGACATATCATTTACAGGTTTAGTTGAATATACCATTAGAAAGAAATTTATTGAGTCAAAAACAACTGAGCTTAATGCTGACACTAGTAAATCTAAAACTAGTGAGGCTGTAGGTAAAACAAATGAAGCAAATACTCAAAAATCTAAGACAGTCTATGAATCAGTTAACAGAGATAAAGTTATCATTAAGGATTGGAACTCAGATGATGAGGATGATGTGTCTGAAGTGCAAACAGTTAGTCCTGTTAAGACTAATGAGACTCAAACAGTTAAAACTAGAGTTGATCAAATTGGTAAAACATCTAAGAAAGTAGGAATTGGATTTAAGAAAATAAAAGCTTGCTTTGTCTATAAGAGCACTGACCATTTGATCAAAGATTGTGATTTTTATGACAAAAGGAGCCCAGAACCTAAGTTGAAAAATGTGGTCAATACTGGTCTATGGGATAATGCTAAAAGGGTTAATCATCAAAAAAATTCAAAATACCCTCATTTTAGAAAGACTTTTATCCCATCAGGAGCTCTAACAAGAACATGTTTGATTACTCCTGTTAAGCAAAGTGAGAAAAGAGCAGTTCACAAAGTTAGTACTGATAGGCCAGTTAGTACTGCTAGGCCAGTTAGTACTGCTAAGCCTGTTAGTACTGTTAGACCATTTGCTCCAAAAATAGCACAAACTAGTGGTGCTATTTGACCAATTTACCCAAGAATGAACAATGTAAGACCAAGAGGCTCATATTTACCTATCAAGAGGTCTTACTACACAAAACTAGCCTTTAGACCTAAAGACTTAAAACAAGATGTTAAAACTTTTGGGGTTTAAAAAATGACTACTACTGGGACAAGAGCAGTAGTTAATACTGGTAAGGGTAAGATGGATACTGACCTTAAAACGTCAAGGTGGGTTTGGAGGCCTAAGGGACATTACTTGGATCATGTGTCCAAAGATAGTGGATCATTCATGCTCAAGAAGGTTGAGTATGTTGACCCAAAAGGGATTTCCAAATCTGTAATGGCTTGGATCCCTAAGAGATACTAATTTTCTTACTTTTTGTGCAGGGCAATCCAGAGATTTTGTTGCAGGATCATGCAGTGGTGGATAGTGGTTGCTCTAGCCATATGACTGGCAACAAAGCTTATCTTTCAGACTATAAAGATTACAATGTGTACAGCTTGTACTTAAAGAATATTATTCCCTCTGGAGGTATAACTTGTTTATATGCAAATGCAATAGCAGATGAGTCTAAATTATGGCACAGGAGATTAGGTCATGTGAATTTCAAAAATATAAACAAACTTGTTAAAGGCCACCTAGTTAGAGGTTTACCTTTAAAAGTTTTTGTGAATGACCATACTTGTGTTGCCTGCAAGAAGGGTAAGCAACATAAGGCCTCCTGTAAGGCCAAGTTAGAAAGAATCATCGGAAAGCCCCTAGAATTACTTCATATGGACTTATTTAGACCTGTCTCTATAGAAAGTATTAACAAGAAAAGGTACTGCTTGGTTGTGACTGATGATTTTAGCAGATTTAGTTGGGTATTTTTCTTAGCTACCAAGGATGAAACATCTGAAATCCTTTGTAAATTTATCATAAGCTTAGAAAACCAATTGAATCAAAATGTTAAAATCATTAGATGTGATAATGGGACAGAGTTTAAGAACCATGCTATGAATGAATTCTGTGCTAAGAAAGGAATAAAAAGGGAGTTCAGTGTGGCTAGAACTCCACAACAGAATGGTGTTGCAGGAACGGAAAAATTGGCAACCATAATTGATGGAAGCTAGAAAAAACTATGTTAGCAGACTCACTTTTACCTATCTCATTTTGGGCAAAGGCAGTAAGTACTGCCTGATATGTACTCAATAGGGTATTAGTGACCAAACCTCAAAATAAGACACCTTATAAACTATTAATAGGTAACTCACCTAGTATTAGTTTTATGAGACCTTTTGGGTGCCCCTTGACCATTTTAAACACCTTAGATTCCTTGGGCAAATTTGATAGGAAATCTGATGAAGGTTATTTTCTTGGATACTCTACCTCTAGTAAAGCTTTTAGAGTATACAACAAAAGGACCAAAAGGGTAGAAGATAATCTTCACATTAATTTTCTTGAAGATCAACCAAATGTGTCAGGAACTGGTCCAAATTAGATGTTTGATCTTGATTTTCTCACCAATTCAATGAACTATATTCCTGTTAGTCTAGAAAATCAGGTTAATGTGGATGCAGGTATACAAGATTCTTATGTTGTAGGTTCATCAGGAAAAGATAAAGGACCTACTCAGGAATACATACTGCTTCCACTACAATCTCATAGGACAAGGATTCCAGTAGAAGATGTTGCTCCAGCTGCACATGAAAAACCTTCTGAAAGTTCTCCTAAAGACAATGATGTATAAGTTACAAAAGATGTTGCTGATAAGGAAGGACAACATCAAATGACAGAAGATGAACAAGTCTTGCATGATGAACTTGAGAAGATGATTGCTCAATAAGTGGTTGCTAAAGCTCTGGATGATGCCACACGACAAGCTTTTGAAGAAAAAAAGAGGAATATTGCATCTCAAATGAAATAGGCAGTCAGTTGCTACCAGTAACTAACAAACTTAGTACTGTTCAGTATGCTACCACACCATATCTTTGTGTCTGCAGTACTCCCATAGTGCAAATGCTGGTGAATCATCTTTGTCCTATCTTGGAGGAAAAATAACTATTGATGCATCTCTCTCCAGATGCTGATTTACCTATTGATCCAAATATGCCTGACTTAGAAGATGTTTCAAATGCATTTCCAAATGATGGCATATTCAGTGGAGCTTATGATGATGATGATGTGGGTACAGAGGCTGATTTCAACAATATGGATAACACCATTGATGTTAGTCCTATTCCCACACTCAGAGTTCACAAGGATCACCCTAAAGGTCAAATTCTAAGAGATCCTAAATCAGCAGTTCAAACAAGAGGAAAGATCCAAAAGGCTTCTTCAGTACAACAAGCTTTGGTAAGCTACATCTATAATCAGAATAGAACAAATCATAAAGACCATCAGAACTGTCTGTTCGCATGTTTTCTCTCCCAAGAAGAACCCAAGAACATATCACAAGCCTTACAAGATGAAAGTTGGTTAGAAGCAATGCAAGAGGAATTGTTGTAGTTTAAATTACAGAAGGTTTGGTACTTGTTGATTTGCCATATGGAAAAAAGGTAAGTTACCACAAAGTGGTCTTCTTGAATAAGAGCCCCTCCATATGTGCAGAAAGTATTGTTGTGAAAACAAAGCAGGCTTGTAGCACAAAGGTTTAGACAGGAGGAATGTTAGATTAGGATGGTTTTGGCACAGTTTTCTAGGATAGAGGCAATTAGGTTATTTTTAGCCTTTGATAATACGTGGATTTACTGTCTACCAATGGATGTAAAAAGTGCATTCTCTATGGCATATTAGAAGAGGGTGTATGTCATCAACCTCCAGGCTTTGTTGATCCTGCTCATCCAAACAAAGTCTATAAGGTGATTAAAGTCTTTTATGGTCTTCATCAAGCCCCTCGAGCTAGGTATGAGACACTTTCTTCTTTTTTGATGGAAAATGGTTTCAGGAGAGGTACCATCAACAAAACATTGTTTATCAAGAAGAAAAAGAGTGACATTATGTTAGTCCAAGTGTATGTGGATGACATTATTTTTGGTTCTACAAAGAAGTCTATGTGTACAGATTTTGAAGATTATATGCACAAAAGATTCCAAATGAGCTCCATGGGTGAACTCACTTTCTTTTTGGGACTTCAAGTGAAGCAACAACCTGATGGAATCTTATTAGTAAAGACAGTATGTAGCTGGTATCTTAATGAAGTTTGATTTTTGTTCCATCAAGAACGCTACTACTCCTATAAGTCTAATAAACCATCTGGTCAAGGATGAGATGGTGTAGTTGTAGATGTAACATGTCTTTCAGGTTCTTATGATTGGCTCTCTAATGTATTTAACTGCATTAAGGCCAGACATTATGTTTGCTGTTTGTGCTTGTGCTAGATTTTAAGTCACTCCAAAAGCCTCACACTTAAATGCAGTAAAAAGGATTTTTAGGTACCTCAAACATCAACCCAAATTAGGTTTATGGTATCCTAGGGATTCACCTTTTGAACTTGAAGCTTACTCAGATAGTGACTATAGAGGAGCCAGTCTTGACAGAAAATCAACAACCAGGTGGGCTGTTCCATTTTCTTCGGTAAAAAAGATTGATATCTTGGCATTGCATGGAAGCAGGACTATTGTGGTAAATTTACTAATGAGGCAGAATTATGTTGCAGACTGATTACAGTTGTGGGCAAGTATATGGATACAGAATCGATATGGTTTTTGGGGTTTTTTTTTTTTTTTTTTTTCATGAACACAAAATCCTATTGATAATGACGAGCACTATAAGTGTTATCAGAATCCTGTTGCTTCATTCTAGGGGACCAAGCATATCAATAATCGATTTCATTTTATAAGAGAATTGCTATGAGAAAATGACGATAGAGTTATCAAGATTCACACTGTTCATAATGCTTGCAGACTCTTCTCACCAAAAGGATTTGATGTCACAGATTTAACTTTTTGGTGGTTAGCATTGGATTATTGAATTTGTAGCTACAATTGAGAGGATGCAAGATGATTTTTTTATACTTTGTTTGAAATATTTTAAGCAGAAGGATTTGACCATGGTGATGAATTTCATGGAGTTATTTGGGTTTTAGAGAGTCATTGGAAAGAGATATAGATGGTACTGAAGAACTCTTGTTGCCAGACATGCTCATTCTTTAGGTTAACAAAAGTAGTACAATAGTGCAAAGTTAGTACCGTTGGGCAAAGATAGTACCGCTATAAAGCCGTTGGAGAAAATACCGCCAAGGGTCTAAAGTGTAAATTGTACCGGTTTCTTTGCTTTTGGGTTTGTCCAACCTATATAAACATCTTAATTGCATAATTACTCACATAATCTTCTTAATCGGCTCTAACCAACCCTATATCTTTTAATCTCTGAACGATCATCAATTCTTACAAATATGGTTTTCTTGAATCTTGTGCTAAACATACATGGTCACTAACCTTGGATAAGATAATGGGAATACGATTTTCATGAGATTATAAACTTTCGATCTACAGAAGCTCTATTCACTATTATTTTATTACTCTACTGTAAGTCCTGTTGTCTGTATACATTTGTTGACAGTTTTGGACTGTGTGCTAAATCTAAAATATCAACAATGTTGGTATATTACTGTCAAAGTAGCTGGCAAGCCTGTAACTATCTTAGAGGCATCAATAAAAAGTGATCTTCTTTTTGATGATGCTGATGGGATAGATTCAATGCATAATCAGGCTATATTTGATGCAATTCAGCTAATGGGGTATGAGGGGACTGACTGTTTTAACTTTTAACTAAGCCTATTTTCTCCCTAGTGGGGATTTTTTTTTATATTGGAATCATGCTTAGGTTCTAAAAGTACGTCTTGGGATTCAATTCCACTAATATAGACACCACAGTGAGTTTGCTTAGCCACTATTTAGAAATATAATTTTTCTAATTAATTTTGATGTATGATGAGACACTTGGTATGCAAAGAAAAAGTTTGGTTTGTTCCAGGATTTATTTTAGTCTTTTTGGATAACAGCCTAAAGTTAATGTGCCTGTGCCTTTTAGAACCACTTCCTATTAATGCTTTGACAGTAAAGTTTTCTCTTTTATGGTAAAAAGGGACAAACATTTTTTCAGGGATGTCACACCTTTGCCTGAACTCTATGTTGGTTCAAAACTGAGGTGAGGGTGAAGCTTTAGAAAGACAATCTGAACCTCAACCCACACCCTCTTCTCCTTACTCAAGTGCAGACCAACATGAGACATAGGCCTGACCCATCTTCCAGACCTTTACCTACTATTCCTATTCCTGATTCCATTCCAGAGGGTTCTTTTTTTTTTTTTTTTTTATTTTTTTATATTTTTTTTTTTTTTTTTTTTATATTTTTTTTAAATTTTTTCCTTTTTATTTTTCTTTTTTGGTGGGAATCTTGGGAGGGTCAGTCATCCAGTGATAGATCCCTTCAGGAATGAGATGGCATGGAACTCTCCAAAGTGTATTATGGATCTTTTGTGTGTCTTTATGTAAATAGGTCACAGATCAAGCCAAAGAAATTAAACACTTGAAGGCACATATCAAGAAGCTTAAGAAGAAAGCCAAACCTGTTATTACACATCATAAAGCTTGATGTAAGAGATCGCATCCTTGAAGCAAAGCTTGAAGGAAGAATCATTGAGAAAATGTAGATGCAAAAGGAGTATGTATCTAAACAAGGGAGGAAACCTGCCAAAGCTGGACCTACAGTGCATAAAGATCTAACTTTTGATGATCTTGATAATATTGTGGATGATGCAACGGACTACATGGAGTCTGAGGATGCTCAAAGATGGAGGGGAGGGTCACGCTCTGTGGATGCTTGAGAGAAGGAAAGTACTAAAAGGTTGTTAGTATGAAGTTGAAAGTTAGTATCGTCAAGGCCAGATGAAGGTACAGACAAGTCAAAAATGTTAGTCTGACATAGCTGAAGTTAGTACCGCTAAGCAAAAGAAGTGAAGTTAGTACCGACAAGTGATGAAGGTACTGCCTGAGCCAAAGATGGAATTTTAGATGAAAGTACTGCTCTTACAATTGTTTTCAGAGATGATGAGGGACCATTACTGAGTTTTTGGTATCTATGGAGCCAAAATAAGCTTAAACAAAATGGTGTTGAGATCAAAGGATGCTGAAGATTCAGATAGGTCCAAGGGCTTAATCACAAGTTCAGTACTTACATTGAAGCCTCTTCCTAAAATTGATCCTTAAAAGATAATAGCAGAAAGTACTTTAGGAAGAAGACTGAGTCAGATGCTGAGTTGAAGGAGTTGATGAAGTGAAGAAAGTTTTGATCAGTTGCTAAGGTATGAAGAAAAGCTAGAAAGGTGCAAGATGATTGGGAAAAAGAGAGAAGAATGAAAAAGTTAGCTGGAGAAGAAGCTACAAAGGCTGCGCTATTATGCAAGATTTGATGATATTCAAGATAGAATTGAAAGCTGAGTAGACTTCTAGCTGCAAGGCTTCAAGAGAAGAAAAGAGACCGTTTACCGTTGAGGAGAGCCAAAATTTCTTTATGATACTATTGCTGCTCAAAGGAGGTTCCTTGCTCAACAAAGAGCTGCTGCAATCAGAAGCAGACCACCAACAAGAACTCAACTAAGAAACCAAATGATGACCTATCTGAAGCATGTAGGAGGGAAGAAGCATGCTTGATGATTGAAGACAAGAACTTTGAAGAAATACAAGTTCTGTATAAAAAGGTTAAAAGGTCTGATAAAGATTTTATTCCTATTGGTTCTGCTGAGGATGAGAGACAGATTAAGGAGATGAATGAAGAATCTAAAGACACTAAAAAGAAGAGGGTTGTCAATAAGACTCCAAGGGAAGAAGACACAGCAAAGGTACCTCTTGAACAAGAAGTGACAGAGCATGGTACAAAGAAAAGAAAGAGTGGTCATGTGAAGATGATTGCTAGGAAAAGGCCAAGACCACAGCCAGATGATGATAGTGATGATGAACACAGAAAATGTCTAAGGATTGTTGTATTTGATAGTACCTTAGATAGTGAGATTATGGAGACAAAATCTTTTGTTTCTAAGTTGCACAAGGTTTCATCACCAGATGGGGATTACCTTGTTGTCTACAGAGTTAATGGGCACTTCAGGGCATTTAACTATCTAACGGATGTACTACATATTTTTTGATAGACAGGATTTATTTCATTTATATGATTTGGTGATAAAGCAGTATTCAGAAATCACATCAGAAGGTATTGAGTTGATTCTTTAGGAAGACTTGAAGATTATGATGGAATCCTCAACAGAAGAAAATGATCAAGGTGATTTCTGGAACAATTTACAGGATTGGAAGATTGTTAGTTGGAGATTTGTGATAAAGTTGTGGTGTCTTGAATACGGAGCTTGAGGATGGGGACAGTTCATCTACATTGCTAGTGAAAGAAAGTACCTCTCTCAAGAATTGTTGCAAAGAATGCTTGATTTAGGATTGGAGGTTGAAGAGGAAAGTACTACTCCACTACATTTGGTAAGATTCATTAAGCAACAGCTTAATGAAGAGTAAATGATGTAAATGTAGTAGAGGGTTTTAGGTGTTGGGCTAACCACCACACAACAAATGGTCTTCAATTCACCATGTCTAATAGACATCAAGAATTGACTAGTCCAAAAGCAAATGGCTTTTGGTAAAGACTTCTCAAATCCATTTATGGTTGATACTTTACAAAAAGTTGTATGGTTCTCAACTCACCTTGCTTCATAGTTAAGAGTTGGCTAGTCCAGGATCAAATAGTTCCTGGTAAAGACTAATCAAATCTGTTGATAGCTGATAGTTTGCTAAAAACTATATGGTTATCAGTGCACCATGTTATGGCAATGAAGCATTGACTAGTCCAAAAGCTAACGGTTTTGTTCAAGACAAAATCAAATCCGTTGTTAGATATTGATGTTACCAAAACTATAAGGTTATCAATTCACCTTGTTGATTTTCAATGAAGAATTGGCTATCCCAGTGCAAACGGCTACTGGTAAAGGAATATCAAATGGCTGGTAGTTTGCCAAAAACTACAAAGCCAACTTAGTTGGATGTTGTTGTGTTGCTGAGAAGATATGTTGCAGATAAAAATGGATAGCTGAAGATGTCAAAATTATCAAAGATCAGATCAAGATTTGACAGAGTGTTTGGATACATCCTCCTGGTCTACAAGATGTTCACACTAAAGAAACATGAAGTTAAACAAGTTCAACAATCATGTTTAGGGGAGGATTGTTGGGAATTATGCATTCCTGACTTAGTACCGTTAGTTATATTAGTTAGTACCGCTAGTTGTAATTTGTACTGACAGTACAAAATGTTAGTACTGATCAGATAGTTAGTACCGTTAGTATAAAATAGTTAGTACCGTTTATAAGATATGCATGAGATATCTTAGGAAAGGATATGCATGATCTTTATACGCGTTTTGTAAAGCCCATTAGGGTTTCCTTAGTCTATAAAAGGAACCCTAGGCATAGTTAGTAGATATAGTTCTACACAGATCAATAGAGATCTATTAGCAATCATAGTCGTTGTAATCTATAACCTAGGCAGATTCAAGTGATAATATAAAGTTCTTTTGTGATTCTTAATATTGTTCTTCTTAGCATTATTGATTAGTTTCCGCATAATCAATAGTGTTCAAATCAGTGTTTCATTATTGTTGCTTTAGAATTATCTAAAGGAACAAACCATTTACAAGCTAAAGGTTAAGATCTATTTAGTAAACGATCCAACAAGACTTTAGTCCATAAATGGGTGCCCCTATACTATTTATCTTAATTCAATAGTCCTCATCATCCTTATTATCACTTTCCTCAGTTGTCATATTTGTCTTGGCTGCACGGAATTTTTGTTGGCAGATACCATCAAAGGTAGACATAGTTCTTTCTATAATGTCCAATATGCTACTACAAGTATTTAGAATTCCTCTTTTGACTAGTATTGGTACTTCTTTGTCCACATGCATATACAGAATAAAAAACTTTGCAGTAATGGTAGTTACTCCAACTTGGCATAACAAGTCTTTCAAAAGTCCCATAGGTTCTGCCTTTGAGTGATTTAGCATAGTTATTCCTCGGTTTACAGGTTTAACTTCATCTTTGCCTAATTTCGCGTAGATGCGAAACAACATAATGTTTATGTCAGAACCTGTATTAGACAAGGCGTTAAGATTGATTTTTGCATCCAGGCGGATCGGAATTACGAATGCACCAGGATCATCCTTCTCCTTCAAAGCTTCTCCCATGACCTTTTTTATAGCTTCTTCTTCTTCTGACTTGATTTCACCATCCAATTTTAGTTTGTCTAAAAAAATGCTATCCAGTATCTTCTTATATTTGTCAATGTATGCCAAAGTCTTGATAATGGGTCTTGCCTCTTTAAGTATAGAAAACCTTTTATAGATATCAACAGCAATTGCCTCACGGTCAGCTTCTTCTTGTGTTAAGGGTTGTTTATTGGTCAATGACGGTCCTTCATCAGAATAGTTCATTTGGTAGTTCTCGAATGGCATTTTCTTGTTCCTAGCGCCTTTTCCCATATTGCAAACAAACAATGATAAACTAGTCTCTTCGAGTTCTGGTATGTCTCCAAAATCAATGCCATTAAGTATGAGTTCCCAATCATCTTCAGATTTTTCAATTTCATTAGAGTTATCAAGGAAGGGGTCAAGCTCAAGATAAATGGTTATGACACCATTCCCAAAATCTGCAATACCTTTTGTGAGTCTCATGAATGATCTTTCTAGAATTACTCCAGGCTCAATGTCATCCTCCTTGGGGTTTAGGATGAATTTCACAAAGTATATTTCACCTCTTAAAGCCACAATCAATTCCTTTTTAACCACTTTATCTCTATTTTTCACCTTGTGCTCCAAGCACAACTTGACTGCAAATTCATTAGAGATCAATTTCTTGTCTTGTTCCAAATTGATTTCTCCATCGTAAGCTTCAAGTCTATTCACGAAGCAAGGTGCTATATACCTCTCGCTTATTTCCTCGGTTTCCAACCTATAGAACGTGAATGCTTTAGCTTCCTTCTTTTGTTTACTACTAGATGTGTCTTGACATTCTGGAGTTTCTCATTCTCCATGACTTTCAATTCCGTCATTCAATGATACGCGGTTATCCTCTCCCAAACAAATCCTTCCAACACTTGCGTTAGGATCCATAGTTCTTTTGAGAAAGCACAACATTAGAATAAACGTTAGTGGGTTAGTGAAAACGAGTATAAGTAGTTCTTTACACTTAATCAACATCAGTAAGCACATAGATATCAACACACGAAGCAATTTATTCATAAATAAGAAGTTGTTATGGTTCTATGTCTGTTCAGGCAAAAAAGTGCATCGCACTTCATAGTAAGTGCGGCGTACTTCCTGCATTTTTTCAAAAAATTTAAGATTTTACAGAAAAATCGGCGTACTTACTACTAAGTACGTAGTAGTTATTAAATTTTCAGTATTTTAGTATATTTTTTTCTCAGTAAATTTTAAAGGTTATACTTTAATTACTCTTAAATATCACATAAAATACACAATGTAACAGGTTAATAAATTCAGGATTTATCACATAGTAATATTGATGGTCACAAATTCTTATTTTAGTTTTTATAAGATTTTTATAATATTTAATATTAACATCCTCAAAAAGCAAATAACAATTAACAAGATAAACCTACAAATATTTATAGATTTAAACATGTAAGATGTAAAGCAATATTTTTTAGATTCTTCCGTTTTAATGTACAAGTTGCGTGAATACAAAAATTCAACTACTACGAACATAAGGAATGAATTCCACATGCTTTCAGAGTTGACTTTACAAGTTTTAAAAGGGTTTTGGTTTTGATTTGGTTAAAATCAGATTCTTCTGGTGAAATTTCTACATGAAGTGCAGCGTACTTCAGAGAAGTGCGTCGTACTTACTTGGTTTCCAGAAAAAACCATCGCACAATGGTGTGTGTGCGGCGTACTTCCTGA
The DNA here is from genome assembly GCA_026074375.1 of Tanacetum coccineum. Classification (NCBI taxonomy): domain Eukaryota; kingdom Viridiplantae; phylum Streptophyta; class Magnoliopsida; order Asterales; family Asteraceae; genus Tanacetum; species Tanacetum coccineum. Next base: position 28,621 of record BQNB010074047.1, read on the forward strand.
AGAAAATAAATGATTTTTTGGTTCAGTTTGCCAGAAAACTGCATGGCTAATTTGTAAATTTGGATTTGCAAAATAGTAATTACTTAAACAAGAAATAATTTAATCCCCGACAGCGGTGTCAAAAACTTTGATGTGTTTCAAAAGCTTTAAATTTATAAGACCGAAATTACCGGTTATTAAATGAAAACACGCGGGTAAAGTATAACCCACGTATGTAGTATAATATTTCAGGTAAGACCAGGTCGTTCCAAGGGATTAGTGTTCTTAATCAAGTAGATAAATTTGCAAACAAGCTATCTTTAAGATTTGTCACGAATCTAAAGATAAACGGTAACATGTACTTCAAGATTATAAAAGAGATGTTTATTTAAGAGACAAGGGTAATGAAGGATAAACTTGGGATAATAATAAGTCCATGAATTTAAGTATAATCGGAAATAATAGATATAAACTTACTCAAACAAGTTTGTTAGACATAAGGGTGAGCGTTAAACATTTATATACTTGGGAAAATGATCATTTTGTTAGCCAATCCTTACAAGGCTAACACCGAGTTGTCAAAGACAAACAAACTCGAAATTCAACACTAAATCGGAGTCTTTCGACCTATATCCGAGTTGAGTGGGGAATCAAATGATTATTAAGGATCCAAGTATAAAAACATCAAGTTCATATTTACTATTTAACAAAAAATTATTAGTCATCTAAGTTTAATCCATATTTCCCTTATAATTTCCAAATAAACATGATAGAACTACTCCATATTAATCAAGATGGAATTCATAACATTCATAATTAACTCAGTAAAGATCATAATGTAGAGGAGAAACAAGATTATACCCAATGCAAGAGCAAACATTTGCGATATCATACGAATTCTTTAAGAACTTCTTTATTATATTTAAGTAGAAACCCGAAAACTAACAACGATTCTGTCACAATTGTTAATAGCTTCAAAATGACTTCACTAACACTCTATATAACTGATTACAACCCAGAATTGGATGAACTTATAAAGGAGTTCACTCCAAATCCTAAAACTCTTCTAAATCTTCTTCCTTGAGAGAACACTTTGATTGTTGGTGGTTTGATATGTGAATTGGGATGTGAATGATATTAAAATGCTCTTATTTGGGTCCCTTATATAGCCTATGAGTCGTGAGTTTTAGGGGAGTGGAGAGTCTTGATGTGCTGTCGTGCAGGGTAATTTATTGATTACCAAGTTTTTTAAATTATATTTTAACCGACTATCCAAAAACAATACTTTAACGGGCCAGTGTACCCGATCAGGGGTGGATTTTCTATAAGCGGGTGTCGACACTAAGCTCGAGGTTGTAAACCTTATATTCTATCAGTAATATAATTACCTAATTAAGTTAATTCTAATTACTTGTTTAAACCTATGCTAAATACGTTTTTTAATGGTAATGAGGAGTTATTTAGCTGAGACGGCTGCACATGTTTTATTGTTGGAATTATAGATTTGTGATTGAGACAAAAGACAAAGAATGAAACAAAATGATCAAAATCGTCATTAAAGAATTCTACAAGATGTAAGGAGAAAATATTAAATTAAGGAAGATCCCCTAAGAAGCATAAAGACAGACAAGAAAGAATATTCCTTAATGTTTAAAAGATTTAGTTGTCTAATGTTTATCTTCCTTTGTAAGTCATGATCTCTCTATATAAATAGATCATAGACACATGGTTTTATCATTCAAAAAAGTGTGTGTGTGTACACAAGATACAATATAGACATCTAGTTTGTGTAGTGTAGCCTCAAGGTAATCAAGGTTTTCCTTGATCCCTGTTACTGTTACAAGTGGTAACCGTATTATCTTGATTAAATAATATTGAGGCTTGGTGGAAACGTTTAAATAATAAAACCTTGTTGAATAATAACATTGTTCTTGTTTAATTCCGCTATTCAAGTTATTTATCTTTGTTATTATTATTCCTAGATATAAAGTTCTAATCAAACTTGAGCTTAAAAGATCTTTAACAAGTGGTAATAGAGCCATGGGGCTCTTGATCTACGGTCATGTACAAGGGTTTTCAAGTTTCTGATTTTTGGTGAAAAGAATTTTGTGTTTATTTTTTTGTTTTCGGTAAACTGTCAAAATCAGTAATATCAGGGTTTACACTAAATCCTAATTCAGTAAAACAGAAAATTAAAGATGGTGTCAATCATTATTATGTGTAGCAAGAAGATTAACGAACGTTGCAAGATCTATTTTTAATGATTCTGCTCTTTAAAAAGAAAATCAGAAGACACAAGGGTTATTGAAATTTGGTTCCTGACTTCAAAGGTGTTGAGTTTTTCTTGTAAAGGTTCTGATAGCATAAGGATAAAGTCTTCTTGCTTTTTAAATCTTTTGGATTATATGGGACACAAGGTATCACACTTCTTGCTGGGATTCGCTGAAGGAAAAGGCATAAAAGCAGTTAAAACTGCTAGAAACAGTTACTACTATTTACAGCAGTTAATACTGTTAAGGTTTTTCAAATCATTGCTGCTTGGACTTCAAGGTTTTATATGATTTGATCTGATTATATAAAGTCCTGATGTGGTTTCTTGGAAATTAGAAAAGCAACAGATATTTGTACAAGATAGAAGTTTCAGAGGTCCATAACAAAGTTTCTTCTACCATCATCGTTATTCAGAGGTATTGATTACAAGGTTTCGGCATCATTCAGAAGCAGCAGGTGTGATCATGTTTTGGAATTATCCAAGACTTGAAACCCTAGTTAATTAGGGTTTGTTTATTGAATGTAAAGATGAAGATTCCAACTATTATCAAACTCAGTTACTACTATTGTTGGATGTTCTCATAGCAGGTTGTGGACTTGTTCTTAAAGAGTGTCATGGATGAAACTTACTGCAGCTAGGGATTCGTGTTTAGGATATATGACTAAAATGGTAAAACTAAGAAATTGAGTTAAAAATCTGGTTTGACCTTCGGTTAGTAAAAGTTTATTTCCCGTTGATTGGTAAATGAGTTGAATGATTGGCTTAATGTTTTGAAAACTAGATTCATGTGGTTTAACAAGGGTGAAAACCTCACCTTTATATCTTTTATAGAATGAGAGATATGGTCCGGTGATAATGGATAAATTCTGCAAACGGTAGTTTTATGTTTTGAGTTAGCGATAGTAAATTGTCCTTTTCTAAAAATTGGTAAACATTTGGAGTTTGAGGCTTAATGTTCTGGAATGTAGACTTCAAGGCCTTTCCAGGGGTGAAAGCCTCATGTCTATATCTTTTACGGTTTAGGATTTATGCTCTCTTGAAAATGA